>JAODAL010003189.1:0-178660 GCA_025379985.1 Phyllomedusa bahiana
TTTATTTAACTCTTAACCTCTATACTCACTATTAAAATGACCTCATCCATTTAACCCTTTTTGTTCTGAAAGAGGAACAACTCCCTTTTTACTATCAAGTTTGGGGGGAGCCCCTAAAACCTGCCCTTTATGAAACCAGGTTAGCTGGCGAAACATTCGGGGGAGGTCAGAAAACTTTTTAAATTTGATTTCTCACCCCGCACAAATTTCACCTGCTGCAGGCGTCACAAGGGGCCTTATTTTTTTTCTGTGCCATAGATTTGGGGGGACGCCCAAGTAGTAGGCTTGGCCCCAACTGGAGCTATACTTGCAAAGATTTAAGGCTCTCCCGTTAAAAAGGGTGCCCACCAGTTTTAAGTAGAAAGGGAGTTTTCCCTTTTAGAAACAAAAAAGGTAAATATGAGGTGAGGATCGGTTTTAAAAAGTGGTATAGAGGTAAAATTTTTTAAAATAAAAGTTAAGTTTTTAGTGTTTAACAGATAGAGAACTGATAGAGTTTGTTTGCCCAGGGAAAATATAAAATTTTGGTCAAAAGTACTCTGCTCTTGAGATATCCCCAATTTTTGGAGATTGTGTACAAAAGTTCTGGGCCCTTTTGACTATTTTCATGGCCAGATGAAAATCCTTAACAATTTGTGCTAAATTGCTTTCTGTGGGGGTTGGGCCACATGGATAAAAAACCATGGGCTCCAGGATCCTGTCACCAGTTCACAGGGGTTCTTTTCATGGGCCCTCTTGGTTTTCACCTTCTCCAGGGAATTGACTCCCCAAATTAAAAAAACATGCCCCTCCATCTTTTTTTGTCCTTTATCCAGTTCGGGCCCCATTTCCCTTTTGGGCACTTTTGGGGGGCGAGGTCATGAGGCATGACTGGTCCCACCACCCAGGTCGGGTTTTTTGGGGGTCCGACACCTTTTTTTCAGCCAGAAACTTTTTTTTCAATTTTTCTACATTGTTCTTTTTTGGGGAACCACATGGATTTAATAACCATTGGGTCTAGGATCCGTTGCCAGTTTTTTAGGTTTTTCTTTTCATTGGGCCCACTCTTGGTGGGTACAAAACACTTTCATCCCCCGGAACAAACCCCCCATTTTGGAGAGGGTTTTTTTTCGTTATCTAGCCATAAAAAATTTTTGGTTTTTTTCCTTCAATTTTTTGTACTTGCCCCATTTCCTGCTTCCCCGTTTTAATTCTAAGGTTGGGTTGGGTTTTTCTATAATGGGGGCACCAGGTAAGGGTGGGTCAAACCTTCTTCTTAAACCCTAAAATACCAATTTTCTGTTAGGTATTGGGTTTTTGGGCCTGGAAACTGCCAGACAATGCAATCAAAAACAAAACCCCCTTTTCATACCCAAACACCATTTTTCACTAAATGAAGGGTGCTTATGCGGGAGTTGTCAGGAGAGGTTTTTTTTTGACTCGGGGTTTCTATAAAATATGGCTCCCAAAAAGGTTTAAAGGGTTGCTTACCCTGCTGCTTAAGAGCCAAAGGGTTCAGTCACTTCCCGGTTTGTCTTTTTTTTGTTTTCAGCAAAAGTTTGGCTGCCAGCTTTTGCCATTTCCCCAGAGCCCCTTTGGGGAGCGTCCCGACTCACACTTCCTTGGGCAGGCCCATGGGTGGGGCTATAGCAGGGGTTTGGCATATCAAACCTCTGCCATTTTCCCAGGTTAACCCGTTAAAAAAAAACATTTACCCAAAATGTTTTTGTCTCACAATGCTGTTTCACCGAGCCACCCCGCCCCGCTTTTAGGGCTCACACTTCCCGGTTATCCCCCGTGTAGTTAACAACAGTAATTGTATATCAAGTTCCCGCTAAACCCCACCGGGTCCCTTTTTCAAGGGGACATAAGTTTTTTGGGGTTTTATACTTAGTGCACAAAATATAGGGGCTCTAAAGTTTAAAGGCGACATGTCCCAAAACGCAAGCGTTTTATTTTTCCCAAAAAAACTTTTTACGCCATATTCTTTTATGTCAAAGGAAAATGTCGTACACCCAAAAATGCCGGGGATTATATTTCTAAGGGGACACCAATTTTTAAAGGGACCTAAAAAGGGGCATTACAAATAGTAGCATTGAAGGGGCCCGGCACCTTTCCCTAACGCAATGCCGGAAATTTTGGCCCCTTCAGACACTGGTAATTTATACGTTTTTGTGCCTTCGGTTTTGCAAATTTTCGCCGGGGATAGGGCAAAATTAACTTTTCACTATTAACGTTTTAATTACGTTTGCTATGAAGGTTTTACCCGCGGCCCGATTTTTTTTAAAGAATTATACTTTCGGGTACACTTTACACTGATTTAATGCGCCAGAAAACTGCAGTGGCAATGCCAATTCTCGGACATGTCACCTTAAAACTCATTAACTTAAATAAACAAACTCACCATGGTCGGACAGCCTCCCAGCTCCTCCTTGATAGCAGATATTGGGGGACAGAAGGATCAGGAAGTTGGAATATAACATCCAGTTTATTTTTCTCTGGGGGGGTAGACCTGCCAAGGTGTCTGTAGTCATATTTTTCTTAATTCAGAACACATGCACACTTGGCTGGGCCACATAAGCAATTGTATGAAGGGTTGGGAGCGTTTTTGGCCAAACAAGCTTACAGCCGATAGCTATCTGGCCGGCTTAACTATGAATTATTTTATAACTTTTCCCTTTTCTATATTTTTTTTCCCAAGTTGAAACCCATTTTTAGTGTGTCCAATAAGTAATAATAACATATGGGAAGGAAGTCACATACTCTTGCCTATCAATATTTTGGTATTGAATTGACAGTTTATAAAATGAACAGATTCTTCCTATAAAACCTTAGGATTTTTTGCTATTCTCTTGGGACTTAGCATGTAGGTCGATGGGTTGTCCATATAACCCTTTGAACTAATAGACTCCATGGTATTTCCATTAAAGTAAGCATATTTCACCAGTAAACTATTAGGAAATTTTGCACAAATCCACGGGATTTTTCCAATAAATCCATGGGATTTATCGAGCAGCTAAACTGCGCTTCACATACAAATGTATAGCACATTCCATTACATAGATATCACATGACACCTGAAGGCTTTGGAGTCAGCACGGAAGGGACTTTACTAACAACTCAGTAAGACTTCAGATATATGTGCCACTTTGTGGTAACCATAAATACGCCTTATGGAAGCAGAAAAATAGAGATTGTAATGTGCTCTATAGGTTGGATTTGTGGTACTTTGGGATTTGAAAATAGTGTTGACCCTTTAGAAACATTTCACCCATTTACGACACAAGTGCCAAGGATAACTGGAGCTTGGATCCTGCCCAGAGATATGCAGAAGAAGTGACCACCACCCTGGCCATAGCTATGTGGCAGCCATTAAAGAGGTTTTCTCACCATGCAGTTTCACAGTCACAGCCAGCTTTTCTTTCTCTCTGCTTTCACCAGGCTGTGGGTGGTTCTGTAGCAGGGATTAGCATATTTAGCTTTTCTGTAACTAGCTGAGCCGTGACTCTGACAAAGCTAAAGCTACATGTGCTTTGAGGAGAGAGAACAGTTGCTTATTTTTGTTATGCTCTAGTAGACTACAGGGATCTAATCCTATATGCCCTATACATTTTATGAATGAATGTATCTTATGTACGCACAATGTAGCCTAGAATGTGTCTTTAACTATTGAAAAAAGAAGATCATCATTTAGGCAAGTCATAGGACTGATCGGGCATGTGCCTCAGGTGCTGAGTGACGAGGAGCTGGGCAACAAACCAATATGCCTCGGCCATGGTATTAAGATATAGAGTGAATTGACTCTTTGCCCATAGCTACATCTGTGATTTAGTCTGCAGCCTCATAAAATAATTTTTTTTTTAAATTAAGTTTTGCCTCTTTTTTCAGAATGATGAGCAGCGATCATTGGGGATGTAACATACGGCGAGCATTGCATGACAAATGTAAGGTTGGGCTCAAATGTTCAACTTTTTAGATGCAGTATTTGACGCCAAATCGAGGAATAGCTTTATAACAAGGAGAAGTCTCAGGGCAACATGTCCCAACATGGCAATGCCAGTTTTTTGGTCTATTTTGTGCCAAAACCACTTTTGACGCCATATTCTCAATGTAAATGAACTGTCGTACACCAAAACCAGGTGCATTATATGCCGGGAACAACACATTTTGTGGATTCTCTGATGGCTAATTGGTGAGCACCTGTATGGGGTGTGTACCTAACATGATATAAAAGGAAGTGAACTTAGACCACATGGGACGGACCTCTAACCCTTGATGAAGCCAGGTTATTTATGAAACATGTGGGGAGGTCAGGCATGACGTTTTTAAATTGTGATTTCCTCACCTCTGTCTACAAGTGTCACCCGCTGCAGGGGTGTCACAAGGGGGCCTTATTTGTTCTGTGTCCATTAGATTAGGGACGATTGCCCAAGTAGGAGGCTTGGGATCCCTTACTGGAGTTAGTAAATTGCTGTATATATAAGGCTTTCCTGTTAATAGGTGGTGCTCCACCAGATTTGATAATGGAAAAGGAGCTATTCCTTCCTTCAGAAGTAGAAAGGGTAAATGGTGAGGTTAGAAATCAGGTTTTTTTTAAAAAGTGTGTATAGAGGTTAAGAGTTATACATAATAAAAGTTACTTTTTAGTGTTTTATAGATAGAGAACTGATAGAGTTTAAGTTTGCCTATGGCAAAACAGTAAATAAAGTGATCAGAAGTCACTCTCTGTACTCTTGTGAGATTCCCATTTTTTTGGGAGACTATTCGACACATTGTAATGCACCTAAAAATGATACGCTGTGCGCCTCCATAACACAATGCGCCTATTGATGCACATTATATACACTAGTAATGATACGCTATGCGCCTCCGTAGTGCAATGTGCCTCAAGAGGCGCATTACATAAACTACCAATGATACGCTGTGCGCTGTGATTGTGCTATGCGCCGCGATTTGCTTAATGTGCCTATTTAGGAGCACTGTGCCTTTTTAGGCGCATTAAGTTTACCTGACGCCAGATTTTTGAGAGGATCGGACTTTCTGGCGTATTTTACACTGATATAATGCGCCTAAAAACTGCCGCGGCGCCACCACTTTTCTGACATGTCGCCCTCAGTCTTTACTTCCTATGTGTTCCCTCATTTTGAGCCATTCTTGGTTTCGGCTCAACAAACTGCATTTAAAAAGCTGAAGGTGTGAACACAGCCGGTTTTGGGGTTTCTTTCTTTTTCCCCTTTTTAAAAAGGCTGGGCTGTTAGACGCATGAACATTATAAAAGGGAGCTAATTTTTTACCCCCTGATCATTTTCCCCCAATGAAAAGAAGCCTCACATTCCCAGATCCCGGGCACTCGGCAGATAGACAAGCAGGCGAGTGAGACAAATTTTAAATTGGGGAAATACAGCTAAACGATGTAGCAACCCGTTAAACACCTCGCCTGGGGCCCACTGCGCCCGGGCTCTTTTCTCTCCCTCCAAACCGAAACCCTGCCGATCTCATTGGGGCAGGATCAGAAGTATTATTTTTTGTAGGACGATGGGGCTTTACTCGGGAAAATTAACATCTTGTTGGGGTTTCCCCTGTACAGAGTGTCCTCGGAAAACGCCTCGCTGATTGGAAAATCCGAATACCCCCAAGAATTTTTAAAGGGAAAAATTGGGGGGGGGGTTTTCGGGGACCTGCCATCAGCGAGGCGTTTTCCAGAGTGACACTCTGTACATGGGAACACAAGATGTTAATCTTCCGAGTGAAGCCCCATCGTCCTAAAAAAATAATACTTTCTCATCCTGCCCCCTGAGATCTGCACGGTTCGGTTTGGTCAGGGAGAGACATGAGACGGCGCAGTCGGCGCAGGCGAGGTGTTTAACTGTTGCTACATACCTAATTATTTAAATTTTATTTTTCTCCTGCCTCTTGTCTATCGCCTTTCCCGGATCGGGGGGAAAGTGGGCTTCTTTTATTCGGGGAATTTTGATAGGGGGGAAAAACAAAAGGTATTATAACACTCTAAACCCCCAACCCAAAGGGGCGCGCATCCCCCGGGGTTCAATTAATTTTTTAAATAGTTTTTGAGGAAAAAGATGGAAAAATGGGGAAAAATAGGAAGTAAAGATAGGGGAATTTAAAAATTTGGGTGGGGGGGGTTTTGGGTTTATATAATTTAAAAAAAGGAAAAAGTGATTTTTGGGTGGGTTTAAATGTTTAAAAAGGCCGTGCTCCTAAATGGGCACTTTAAAGCAAATCGGGGCGCTAGACAATCACAGCGCACAATACTTGGGTAGTTTATGTAAGGGCCCTCTTGAGGCACATTGCACACGGGGCGCATAGCGTATTTTTCTATGTAAATAATTCCCAATGGGCGCTTTTGTTTATGGGGCCACAGCGTATCATTTTTTAGGGCATTACAATTGTCGAATATCTCCCAAAAAATGGGAATCTCACAAGAGAACAGAGATGACTTCTGATCACTTTTTTTTACAATTTTCCATGGGCAAACTTAAACTCTATCAGTTCTCTATCTAAAAAAACACTAAAACAACTTTATATGATAATTTTAAACCCTCTATACAACTTTTAAAAAACCTGATTTCAAACCCTCACCATTTAACCCTTTTTTTCTACTTCTAAAGGGAAAGGAAAGCCCCTTTTCCATCAAAAGTCGGGGGAGCACCATATTAACGGGAAAGCCTTTTAATACAGCAATTACTAACTCCAGTAAGGATCCAACCTCCTACTTGGGCAATCGTCCCTAATCTAATGACACAGAACCAAATAAGGCCCCCTTGTGACACCCCTGCAGGGGTGACCTTGTAGACAAGGGGTGAGAAATCACAATTTAAAACGCATCCCTGACCTCCCCAACAGTTTCATCAGTAACCTGGCTTCAGGGGGGTTAAGGCCCTCCCTTTGGGGTCTAACTCATTTCCTTTTATACATGTTAGGTAACCCCCCTGTTAGTGCTCCCCAATTACCATCAGAGAATCCAAAAAAATGTTTTTTCCCCCCGGCATATAATTGCCTGGTTTTTGGTGTAACGCAGTTAAATTTACATTGAGAATATGGCGTCAAAAGGGGTTTTGGCACAAAATAGACCAAAAAACGCATTGCCATTTTTGGGCTGTTGCCCTGAACTTCTCCTTTTTATAAAGCATTCCTCGATTTGGCCAAACTGCATCAAAAAATTAAAAAATTTGAGCCCAATTTTTAATTTTTTATGAAAAGCTGCCGATGTTACAACCCAATGATCGCTGCCATCTTTCAAAAAAAAGAGGAAAAACTTAAAAATTTTAAAAAAAGAATTTATAGGTTCAGACAAAATTCACAGATGTAGCTATGGCAAAGAGTCATTCACCATATCTTAAACCCTGGCCGAGGCATATTGGTTTTTTGGGCCCCGCTCCTCGTCACTCAGACCTGAGGCACAGCCCGATCAGTCCTAGACTTCCTAAATAGATCTTCTTTTTTCAATAGTTAAAGACACATTCAGGTACATTGTGCGTACATAAAATAAAATTTATTTATAAAAAATTTTAGGGGAATAGGGTTAGATCCTGTATCACTAAGCATAACAAAATAAGCAAATGTTCTTCTCCCAAAGCACATGTAGCTTTAGCTTTTTCAAGTCACGGCTAGCTAGTTACAAAAAAGCTAAATAGCTAATCCTGCTCAAACCACCCACAGCCCGGTGAAAAGCAGAGAAAAGAAAACTGGGTGTACTTGAAACTGCATGGTGAAAAACCCTTTAATGGCTGCCCATAGATGGCCAGGGTGGGGGTCACTTCTTCTGCATTTCTTGGGGCAGGACCCAAGTCCATTACCCTTGGCACTTGTGTCGTAAATGGGTGAAATGTTTCTAAAGGGTCAACACTATTTTCAAATCCCAAAGTACCACAAATCCAACCTATAGAGCACATTACAATCTCTATTTTTCTGCTTCCAAAAGGGCTATTTTATGGTTACCAAAAAGGGGGCACTATATCTAAGTCTTACTGAGTTTTAAAAAACCCCTTCCGGCTGATCCAAAGCCTTCAGGTGTCATGTGATATCTATGTAATGGAATGTGCTATACATTTGTATGTGAAGCGCAGTTTAGCTGCTCGATAAATCCCATGGATTTATTGGAAAAATCCCGTGGATTTGTGCAAAATTTCCTAATAGTTTACTGGTGAAATATGCTTACTTTAATGGAAACACCATGGAGTCTATTAGTTCAAAGGGTTATATGGACAACCCATCGACCTACATGCTAAGTCCCAAGAGAATAGCAAAAAATCCTAAGGTTTTATAGGAAGAATCTGTTCATTTTTAAACTGTCAATTCAATACCAAAATATTGGTAGGCAAGATATTGATTCTTCCCAAGTTTTTATTACTTATTGGACACACTAAATGGGTTCAGACTTGGAAAGTACAATATTAGACACAGGGAAAAGTTATAAAATAATTCATAGTTAAGCCGGCCAGATAGCTATCGGCTGTAAGCTTGTTTGGCCAAAAACGCTCCCAACCCTTCATACAATTGCTTATGTGGCCCAGCCAAGTGTGCATGTGTTCTGAATTGAGAGAAAAGAATATGCTACTACAGACACCTCTGGCAGCGTCATACCTCCCCAGAGAAAAATATAGACTAGGCATGTTATATTCCAACTTCCTGATCCTTCTGTCCCCCAATATCTGCTTTAAGGAGGGGGGGAGCTGTCCCACCCTGGTGATTTGTTTTTAAGTTAATGAGTTTAAGGTGAAAGTCCAGAAATTTCATTTCCCTGCGTTTTTTTGGCCATTAAATCAGTGTAAAGTGTACCCGAAAGTATAATTCTTTAAAAAATCTGGCGTCTGGTATACCTTGCATAGCAAACGTAACTTAACGTTAATAGTGTATGTAATGTGCCTATCGCGGCGCATTGCACAACGAAGGGAATAACATGATTACCAGGGGCTGTAAAGTGCCCAAAAAAGGGGCCCTTCTTTGGAGGGCACAGCGCTCAATGCTTACATATGTAATCACCTTTTTAGGTGAAAATTTCAAAATTCGTCTTAGGGATATAAAAACGGCTAGTTTGGTGACGACAGTTCTTTGACTCAAGAATATGGCGTCAAAATATTTTGGGAAAAAAATGACGCTTGGATTTGGGGCATGTCGCCCTTAATCTTTTTGATCTATAGCTTTGTGCACTACAGACTATAAACCTCCAGAACTTATGTCACTGTAAAAGGATCAGGTAGGAATAGCAGACCTGATATGCCAATTACAGTTGTATAACTACACAAAGACTAACCAGGAAGTGTGAGTCTGAAGCTGGCTGTGGCTCTGTGAAACAGCATTGTGAGACAAACCTTTTAAACCATTTTGAGTCATGTTTTGTAGACAGGATAAGCTAGGAATGGCAGAGCTGATATGCCAATCCCTGCTATAGACCCACCCATGGCCTGACCAGGAAGTGTGAGTCTGACGCTGCCAGTGGCTCTGTGAAATGGCAGAGCTGGCATGCCAATCATTGCTGTAGAACTACACAAAGACTAACCAGGAAGTGAGTATGAAGCTGTCTGTGGCTCTGTGAAGCAGCATGGTGAGACAACCCTTTAAACCATTTTGAGCCATATTTTATAGACAACCGAGTCAAAACAAACTGCTCCTGACAACTCCCAGCATACAGCAGCATCATTTAGTGAAACATGGTGATGGTATGATAAGGGGTTTTGTGTTTGATTGCATATGTCTGGCAGGCTTCAGGACCAAAACAAATACCTAACAGAACATTGGTATTTATGGTAAGAAGAATGTTTGATCATCTTACCTGGTGCCACCATTATACGTAAACCAATCAACCAGAGAATTAAAACAGGAAGCAGGAAATGTGGGCAAGTACAAGGACTTGAAGGACAAAGACCAAATTATGATGGCTAGATAACGAGATAAGAACATCTCCAAAATGGCAGGGTTTGTTCCTGGGATGAAGTGTTTTGTACCCACCAAGAGTGGTCCATGAAAAGAACAACCTGTGAACTGGCGACAGGATCCTGAGAGCCCAATGGTTATTAATCCATGTGGTTCACAGAAGAGCAACTGTAGCACAAATTGTTAAAAAAGTTCCTGCTGGCCATGAAATAAAGGTGTCAGGACACACAAGACTCCGCAGCCTGGGCTGTGAAGCTGTGGACCAGTCATAGTGCCATCACTGACCTCACCAACCGCCGAAAGTGCCCAGAACAGAAGTGAGCACCAGAACTGGATAAAGGAGCAATGAAATATGGAGGCCGGCCGGGTCTGATGAATCACTTTTTTCCCATTATGTGTTGTGAACTGGTGACAGGATCCTGAGAGCCCAATGGTTATTAATCCATGTGGTCCACAGAAGAGCGATTGTAGCACAAATTGATAAAAAAGTTCCTGCTGGCCATGATATAACGGTGTCAGGACACACAAGACTCCGCAGCCTGGCTGTGAAGCTGTGGACCTGTACATAGTGCCATCACTGACCTCGCCACTGGTGACAGGATCCTGAGAACCCAATGGTTATTAATCCATGTGGTAAACAGAAGAGCAATGGTAGCACAAATTGCTAAAAAAGTTCCTGCTGGCCATGATATAACGGTGTCAGGACACACAAGACTCCGCAGCCTGGGCTGTGAAGCTGTGGACCAGTCATAGTGCCATCACTGACCTCGCCACTGGTGACAGGATCCTGAGAACCCAATGGTTATTAATCCATGTGGTAAACAGAAGAGCAATGGTAGCACAAATTGTCACAAAAGTTTCTGCTGGCCATGACATAATGGTGTCAGGACACACAAGTTTCTGCAGCTTGGGCTGTGTAGCCGTGGACCAGTCATAGTTCCCTCACTGACCTCGCTCACCGCCAAAAGTGCCCATAATGGGCAAATGAGTGCCGGAACTGGATAAAGGAGCAATGAAAGATGGAGGCCTGGTCTGATGAATCACTTTTTTTCTACATTATGTGGTAATGTGCATCACTTACCTGGAGAAGAGATGAAACCAAGAGTGGTCCATGAAAAGAACAACCTGTGAACTGGTGACAGGATCCTGAGAGCCCAATGGTTATTAATCCATGTGGTCCACAGAAGAGCAATTGTAGCACAAATTGTTCAAAAAGTTACTGCTGGCAATGATATAACGGTGTCAGAACACACAAGACTCCGCAGCTTGGCCAGTGTAGCCGTGGACCAGTCATAGAGCTCTCATTGACCTCGCCTACCGCCGAGAAGTGCCCAGAACTGAAGTGAACACCAGAACTGGATAAAGGAGCAATGAAAGACAGAGGCCTGGTCTGATGAATCTCTTTTTTTCCATTATGTGTTGTATGTGCATCACTTACCTGGAGAAGAGATGACCCCAAGAGTGGTCCATGAAAAGAACAACCTGTGAACTGGTGACAGGATCCTGAGAGCCCAATGGTTATTAATCCATGTGGTCCACTCCCACAGAAGAGCAATTGTAGCACAAATTGCTAAAACAGTTTCTGCTGGACGTGAAATAATGGTGTCATGACACAACAGACCCCGAAACTTGGGCTGCGTGGACCAGTCATATAGCCCTCATTGACCTCGCCCACCACCAAAAGTGCCCAGAACGGAATTGAGCACCAGAACTGGATAAAGGAGCAAAGAAAGATGGAGGCCTGTTGTATGTGCATCACTTACCTGGAGAAGAGATGACACCAAGAGTGGTCCATGAAAAGAACAACCTGTGAACTGGTGACAGGATCCTGAGAGCCCAATGGTTATTAATCCATGTGGTCCAATCCCACAGAAGAGCAATTGTAGCACAAATTGTTAATGGTATTATATCATGCTGGCCATGATATAGTCAAAAGTGCCCAGAACTTGATTGTCACACAATCTCCAAAAAATTGGGAATATCTCAAGAGAACAGAGAGTGACTTTTGATCACTAAATTTACTATTTTGCCATAGGCAAACTTAAACTCTATCAGGTCGCTCTCTGTTAAACAGTAAATCGTAACTTTGATTATATATAACTCTTCACCTCTATACTCACTATTTTAAAAACCTGATCTCTCACCTCATCATTTAACCATTTTTGCTTCTGAAAGAGGGAACAACTCCCTTTCTACTATCAAGTCTGGTGGAGCACCACCTATTAACAGGAGAGCCTTATATCTATAGCAAAGTACTAGCTCCAGTAAGGGATCCCAAGCCTACTACTTGGGCAGTCGTCCCTAATCTCATGGACACAGAACAAATAAGGCCCCCTTGTGACAGCCTTGCAGCAGGTGACACTTGTAGACAGAGGTGAGAAATCATAATTTAAAACGTCATGCCTGACCTCGCCGACATGTTTCGCCAGCTAACCTGGCTTCATCAAGCCAGGTTAGCTCCACCCGACTTGATAGTAGAAAGGGAGTTGTTCCCTCTTTCAGAAGCAAAAAGGGTTAAATGATGAGGTGAGAGATCAGGTTTTTAAATAGTGAGTATAGAGGTTAAGAGTTAGATATAATAAAAGTTACGTTTTAGTGTTTAACAGATAGAGAACTGATAGAGTTTAAGTTTGCCTACGGCAAAATAGTAAATATACAGAACTGGATTGAGCACCAGAACTGGATAAAGGAGCAATGAAAGATGGAGGCCTGGTCTAATGAATCCCTTTTTTTCTCCATTATGTGGTAATGTGCATCACTTACCTGGAGAAGAGATGACACCAAGAGTGGTTCATGAAAAAAAACAACTGTGAACTGGTGACAGGATCCTGAGAGCCCAATAGTTATTAATCCATTCCCACAGAAGAGCAATTGTAGCACAAATTGCTAAAAAAGTTTTTGCTGGTCATGATATTACTGTATCAGGACACACAAGACTCCGCAGCTTGGGCTGTGAAGCTGTGGACCAGTCATAGTGCCCTCACTGACCTCGCCCACCACCAAAAGTGCCCTCAATAGGCAAATGAGCACCAGAACTGGATAAAGGAGCAATGAAGACGGAGGCCTGGTCTGATGTATCCCGTTTGTTTTCCATTATGTGTTGTACGTGCATCAGTTACCTGGATAAGAGATGACACCGTGATGCACTATGGGAAGAAGACGAGCTTTCCTTTGAAAGTTCTAGCACATGTTTCCACAGACCTCATTCATTCAAGCATTTGACACCCGATGACGGCCACGCGTTTCCAATCTCTGTTCGTTAAGACGACAATGTGGTATTAAGAAAAAGGAAATGTATACGAGGACACTATAAAAAATAACACAAAAAACAAAGTCCAAAAACGAAAGCGGAACACGCGGCCCCGTCAGCTGCTAAGTGAAAGCTTCATTTTTGTTCTGTGTCATTTGCTGTAATCCTCTCTCTCTCCTCGCAGCTATTCTGTACACAAAAGTGAGTCCGTACGGCATCAACATTTCGCTGTCAGCTCTTAACAATGCTGGTTTTTTTAAACACATTCTAATAAGAATCCCTCCTCCTTCCTCTCCCTGATATGCTTTTATAAAGAAGCTTATGCTGCCTATAATTCTCTGTTCTGAATTCCCTTCCATCTGGAGGCTCCTGCCACTGCTGAGAAGCTGTCATTTCAGCCTACTTTATCCATAACCTTTCATGAACCGCCACCGCAGTTGCATGTCAAACTTCTCTCTCGTCTTCTCGTGTTCCTTAATTCCTATCTTGCTCATCTTTCGGAGCTTTCGCGTCTTTATCCATTCTTCTGCCCTCCTTGCTTAATTATCTTACTTACCCTTTGGTTATGTAGCAGGAAAGCAAAGGCAACGCATTAACTGTGTGTAGCAGAGCTGAAATTGTCGTTTGCTGGGGCTGAATCTGTGGTGGCTTCTACGTGCTCTCTAATGTAAGTCCACCGATAAGAAGATGGGGCATGTTCACTAACACATTAAACTCAACAACTAAGGCTACATCTACACGGACGGATAGTTAAGCAGATGCAGTATTTAGAATCCGCAAGAATCTGACCCCATAGACATTAAAGGGGTTGTCTCGCTACAAAGATTAGCTTTCAAAATGTAGGGAACACTATATGAAGACGTTTTCCAAATATATTGCGTTGTTCATCTTTTTTTATTAAGGAGCTACAAGTGAGTTTATCACCTTCTGAAGGCTTTCTAGTTTCCCCAAGTGACCGACCTCTGTACCCTGCTGTTTGTTCTATCTGATAGCAGGGAGTGACATCATCAGACAAAAGGGCCAGGCGTACAGAACCCCCAGGGCCCGTGAGAGTTTTTTTTTTTTAGATCTTTAGAAAAAGGGCTAAAATTTCAATATGTTTTTCATTAGTGAGAAGCTTCTCTGGACCCCACAGAAGGTAATTTTAGCTAATCTAGAATGAATTTCACAGAGAAAGGGCTGAAATTTTGGAGCTCATATGTAATTTTAGACAGTTGGCCGGGAAGTGACAGAGCAAAGCGCATTATTTCATTAAAGCTTCCTTTTGAATTTTGAGATGAGACAATCCCTTTAAAAGAAAAAACCCCAGCTGGTAGATTATGCTAAATTTTTGGAGGGCGGATTTGGAAAATCCAAAACCCCGGGTTAAAAGAAAAATTTTTCCATGTTTTTTATTTTTTTGCTGTTTTTCAATTTAAGGGTGAGGGAATGTAGAACTGTACAATTGAATGGAACGGGCGAAATCCAAACACCGAGAAATCCAAACACCACAGCCAAAAAAAGACAAAAACCAGTACAAAAACACTAAAAACAAGTGTAAAATACTGGTCAGATTCTGATAAGAATCCAACGGGTACTTTTTCCTCCGCCGTGTGGACATAGCCTAACAAACCTGGGCCCTATTCTTATCAGAGGCCAACTCTGTCAGTGGTATCAGGTCTACAATAGGTTTATTGGCTCAAACCACGCCAGAAAACTGCCACAGCCCGGTTCATACATGTCCCCCTTAACGTGTCGCGAAACTGTTGTACCAATCCATATTCATTTCAAAGTGGAGAGACTAAGGCAAATTTTGGCGCACACATTTATGTACCACTTTTTGGCACATACATGTGTCCCACAATGGGACACATTTATAAAGTGCTGTGAGACACTCTCATACATACTCACGAATGCTACACTACAACGTATGACTGTCTAGTATGTGCCAGTTTTCATACATGTATCCCTATGTGTCCCGCATATGAGGGTGCACGATCGGGAAATAGAGCAAAAATACATTTGCTCTATAGAACCTATGGCCCTGCCCCAGTATACATGGGGATACTATTTTCAAGGTATCCCAAGCGATACCACCAACAAAGTCCGAAAATGTGACGTGAATGGCGCTTTAACCCAAGGTTCTGAAGTGTTCAGTATCTGAATATGGAACTAGAATCATCTAGGAACCAGAGGCAGGTTCTCACCCCAAACCCATATATTTAGAAACTGCATTTTAAGCAATTCCCTGATATACTTGCATAACCCACTATCCCTTTTAATAGGTGTCAGTGAATTAAGTGCAGGAAAGTATAATTGGGAGAACCAAGACCCACATGGTAGCAAATTCCTGGATTACATTGATGCAAATGAATCCATGTATTTACACCAGTTTGGGTCACATGCTGCATCTATAAAGCATCTCTGCCTCTTAATGGACATATTGGGCAACATCTATGAATTCACCTTTACCATATATTGCCAGTTCTATCGATGTATGAACAGATGTACGGCAAAACTTGGCGCAATGTGCTCCTTATGACACATTTTAACGTGGCAAAGTTTGGTCCAAAACTGCTGTACAAGGTTTGGCGTATAACACTCTATGCGCCAGTTTTGAGTGTTATGCGCCACAAATGTTTGCCGCATAACACGTTCATTCATACGGTCGTATTATACACTCCTCTATATCTATTTAGCACTGTTGGTGCCAAGTTACAAATACTGCGCATACGAATTAATAGATATCGCCCATTGTGACCATGTTGGTAAAAAGAATGTGCCTCTATTCATTGTTATTGGCCTGTGATATCCAATGGGGTGCCTCATGTTGATAATGTCATGAGGGACAGGGCACAGTGCAATAGCGTTGATAATTCTTCCCCTATTACATTTGTACTATTATAAGAATGGTTAATAGATTTAATGTTATGTAAGTGTCTTTCTTTTTGTAATTTTCTCAAAAATGTTCACAACCCATTATTTCGACTTCAAAACCTTTTGGTTTGAGCAGAAGGAAATCAAACCTTGGAGAAGCAGGGGTTCTCCATGTCACTGGCGGTCACAGTCACCTCCTCTCCTGTAACAAGCAACCCTTATGGTAAAGGCCAACTTGTTTTTTTGGTCCTTGAGATGAATCAGAAAAAAATAAGGTTAAAAAAAAGTAAGGGGATTTTTTTAATGTGGCATTTAAATTTGAAGCAGGATGTTTTACAGTTTGAAGGGGGAGAAAAATTGGCAGAGATTTATGAATTTGGAAATCGGGCCCCGCAAGAAACAGGAGGTGGAGGAGAGGTGTGAATTTTTCGGTGTCTTTTATAGAATATTATACAACCTCTATGAGAACAGAAATGTTATTAGATGCAGGCCGAGGAAACAACATTTTTCGATTTGATAATTAATCTACATCAGGATCTCCCGCACCATCATGTCCCAATTATTGAAGGGCCCTTTGGGGTTACCCCGGGGTCAAAACAAAACACCCCTTAAGAAAAATTTTAAGGCTCCTTACATCCTGTTGGTCAAAAGTGATAAACAAAGCTCTATTTTTCTCAATAAAATTACAGACACTATGACAGAAACCCAACGAACCCCATTGTAGTCTATGGGGTTAAGTAGGTGTCTTTGGTATCCGTCAAGAATGGTGCCACCTCAGCTATGAAGGTTTCAAAGTGAACCTAGCTTAAAAGGATTGAATATAATAGAAAAACTGCAACCTCTTTCATTTTAATTTTAAAGGTTGTAAAAAAAAAAATAAAAAAAAAAAACAATTTAAAACAATAGTGGAATTTTTTTGTTTAGCTTCCCCCCATACAAAACACTAGAAAATGAAATGCTGCCATATAGGTACTTGAAAATAATTCTTAAAAACAATTATTTCTAGTCCCGTAAAATACAATGAGTAAACTAAAGCTTTAAAAAAAAATAGTTATGGGTGACGGAAAAAAAAAAACAAAAAAATAAAAAATTCCTTTTTCCGGGGAAAGGGTTTTTAAAAAAAGAAAAGCTGCACTGCGATTGGTTACTATTGGCAGCAAAGAAAGGTTTTTCTTGATTTTTCCATATATTTTTTTCCCATATATTTTTTTCCCCATATCTTTCCACACAGGAAACAGGAAGTGAAACACATTGATCGCATACACTTCCTATTTCCTGTCTGGAAAAAGGCTGGTGGTAGGTCGTTTTGATTTTCCCCCAAACACTTTTGAATTGGGCCAAATGACCCTACCTGAATTGAAACGAAAAATACACAATAAACGTCAGCTTGTCACACAACCGTCATCAAGACTTCTCCCCTGCTTTCCCCCATACTCTGGGAAATCATTTTCCAAAAACATCAGACTTCCCCACCCTTTACAAGCAACCCGAAAACCCAACTCTTCACCCTATAACTTACAATAACCTTGCGTCATACACCGCCCCCAAAAAACACGTCTGCCCCCATTCTCTTTCCTCCTTCCTTGTAGATTGTAAGCCTTTGTAGGCAAGGTCTTCTCTCCCTCTGTACCAGTTGTCATTTATCATGACCTTTGAACTTGTTATGTCATGTATGGTAGCCCCCTTGATTGTACAGTGTCCTGGAATTAATAGGGTTTTAAAATAAATAGATAATAATAGTAACAACACTGTTATTTTGCCGCTGGTCTGTTGACAGAATCTAGGAAAGATTGGATGTACTTGGAGTCTATTAGAGGCTGTGATGTCATGTGCGTGGGTGTGATTAGAAACATGGCCTGGTGTGATGTCATGTGCTTGGAGTTTATTAGAGGCGTGTCATGGTCTGATCATTGCTTGGGGTTATTGAGGGATGGCCTGTGTAGTCATGTGCTTGGGTTTTGGTTAGAAATTATACGTGGTGTGTCAAAGTCGGTTGTGTTAGATATGACGCGGTGTGATGCCATGTTCTTGGTTGTGGTTAGAGGTATGACTCGGTGTGATGTCATGTGCTTGGGTGTGGTTAGAGGCGTGTCATGGTCTGATGTCATGTGCTTGGGTGTGGTTAGAGGTATGATGTGGTGTGATGTCATGTGCTTGGTTGTGGTTAGAGGTATGACGCGGTGTGATGTCATGTGCTTGGTTGTGGTTAGAGGTATGACATGGTGTGATGTCATGTGCTTGGTTGTGGTTAGAGGTATGACATGGTGTGATGTCATGTGCTTGGTTGTGGTTAGAGGTATGACTCGGTGTGATGTCATGTTCTTGGGTGTGGTTAAGGGATACATGGTGTGATGTTATGTTGGTTGTGGTTAGAGTATGACGCGGTGTGTGATTTCTTGGGTTTTGGGTTAGAGGTATGACTCGGTGGGGATGTCATGTGCTTTTGGGGGTGGTTAGAGGCGTTCAGGTTGAAGTCATGTCTGGGTTTTGGTTAGAGGTATGATTGGTTTAATGTCATGTGCTGGTGGTTTTGAGATAATGTTGGGGTGATGTCATGTGCTTGGTTGTGGTTAGAGGTATGACACGGTGTGATGTCATGTGCTGGGGTGTTGTTAGAGGTATGACATGGTGTGATGTCATGTGCTTGGGTGTGGTTAGTGGCATGGCCTGGTGTGATGTCATGTGCTTGGTTGTGGTTAGTGGCATGACCTGGTGTGATGTCATGTGCTTGGTTGTGGTTAGTGGCATGGCCTGGTGTGATGTCATGTGCTTGGAGTTTATTAGAGGCATGGCCTGGTGTGATGTCATGTGCTTGGAGTTTATTAGAGGCATGGCCTGGTGTGATGTCATGTGCTTGGAGTTTGTTAGAGGCGTGTCATGGTGTGATTCGCTATTGGGTTTAAAATAGACGCGTGTGATGTCATTGCTTTTGTGGTTAGAGTTTGACCTGGTGAATGTCAGTGCTTGGTTGTGGTTAATTATTTACATGTGTATGTCATTGCTTAGTTTGATTAAGGAGACATGGGTGATCATTCTTGGGTGGGGGGGGTTGAGGTTGACAGGGGAGTGTGCTTGGGGTTTGGGAGAGGTAGAAGGTGGTTCATGTGCTGGGTGTTTAGGGTTTACATTGTATTTATGTGCTTGGGTTTTGGTTAGAGGTATGACGCGGTGTGATGCCATGTTCTTGGTTGTTTGGGTTTGAGGTATGATCGTGGATGCAGTCTGGTGTGGTTGAGGGGTCAGGTCTGATGTCTGTGCTTGGGGGGGTTAGGTATGAGTGGGGTAATGTCATGTGCTTGGTTTGTGGATAGAGTATGAAGTGGTGAATTCATGTGCTTGTTGTGGTTGAGATGACACGTTGATGTCATGTCTTGGGTGTTTTAGAGTACATGGTGTTTCATTTCTTTTTGGGGTTAGGGCCCTGCATGTGGGGATGTCATGTTTCTTGGTTGTGGTTAGTGGCATGACCTGGTGTGATGTCATGGGCTTGGTTGTGGTTAGTGGCATGGCCTGGTGTGATGTCATGTGCTTGGAGTCTCTTAGAGGCATGGCCTGGTGTGATGTCATGTGCTTGGAGTTTATTAGAGGCATGGCCTGGTGTGATGTCATGTGCTTGGAGTTTATTAGAGGCATGGCCTGGTGTGATATCATGTGCTTAGTTGTGGTTAGAAATATGACGCGGTGTGATGTCATGTGCTTGGTTGTGGTTAGAGGTATGACACGGTGTGATGTCATGTGCTTGGGTGTGATTAGAAACATGGCCTGGTGTGATGTCATGTGCTTGGAGTTTATTAGAGGCATGGCCTGGTGTGATGTCATGTGCTTGGTTGTGGTTATGGCATGAAACCTGGTGTGATGTCAGTGCTTGGGTTTTGGTTAGTGGCATGACCGGTGTGTGATGTCATGTGCTTGGGGGTTTTGGGTTTGAGGGTTGACCGGTTTGATGTCATGTCTTGGTTTATGGTTTTGAGGTATTTACACGGTGTGATGTCATGTGCTTGGGTGTGGTTAGAGGCGTGTCATGGTCTGATGTCATATGCTTGGTTGTGGTTAGAGGTATGACACGGTGTGATGTCATGTGCTTGGGTGTGGTTAGAGGTATGACACGGTGTGATGTCATGTGCTTGGGTGTGGTTAGAGGAATGACACGGTGTGATGTCATGTGCTTGGGTGTGGTTAGAGGTATGACACGGTGTGATGTCATGTGCTTGGGAGTGGTTAGAGGTATGACACGGTGTGATGTCATGTTCTTGGTGTGGTTAGAGGTATGACACGGTGTGATGTTATGCTTGGGGTTGGTTAGAGGTTTTGACACGGGGTGATGTCATGTGCTTGGTGTGGTAGTTTATGACACGGTGTATGTCATGCTTGGGTGAGGTTGGGTATAACGTTGATGTCATGTGCTTGGGTGTGGTTAGAGGTATGACACGGTGTGATGTCATGTGCTTGGTTGTGGTTAGAGGTATGACACGGTGTGATGTCATGTGCTTGGGTGTGGTTAGAGGTATGACACGGTGTGATGTCATGTGCTTGGGTGTGGTTAGAGGCGTGTCATGGTGTGATGTCATGTGCTTGGTTGTGGTTAGAGGTATGACACGGTGTGATGTCATGTGCTTGGTTGGGGTTAATGCGTTCATGTGTGATGTCATTGCTTGGTGTGGTTAGAGGTATGACACGTGGTGATGTCATGTGCTGGGGTGTTGTTAGAGGGAAAGACACGGTGTGATGTCATGTGCTTGGTTGTGGTTAGAGGTATGACACGGTGTGATGTCATGTGCTTGTGTGGTTTTAGAGGTATGACACGGTGTGATGCATGCTTGGGGGGTTAAGGGGTGCATTGTATTCATGTGCTTGGTTGTGGTTAGAGGTATGACACGGTGTGATGTCATGTGCTTGGTTGTGGTTAGAGGCGTGTCATGGTGTGATGTCATGTGCTTGGTTGTGGTTAGAGGTATGACACGGTGTGATGTCATGTGCTTGGTTGTGGTTAGAGGTATGACACGGTGTGATGTCATGTGCTTGGGTGTGGTTAGAGGTATGACGTAGTGTGATGTCATGTGCTTGGTTGTGGTTAGAGGTATGACGTGGTGTGATGTCATGTGCTTGGTTGTGGTTAGAGGTATGACACGGTGTGATGTCATGTGCTTGGGTGTGGTTAGAGGTATGACACGGTGTGATGTCATGTGCTTGGGTGTGGTTAGAGGTATGACACGGTGTGATGTCATGTGCTTGGGTTGTGGTTAAAAGGGATGCCGGTGTGATGTCATGGGGTGTGGTTTAAAGGGGTGTCATGGTGTGATGTCATGTGCTTGGTTGTGGTTAGAGGTATGACAAGGTGTGATGTCATGTGCTTGGGTGTGGTTAGAGGCACTTCTTGGCCCAGAGGCTCTTAAAGGGGTTTTCTAATGATGATAAACTTTTAACATGTAGGGAAAGCAACTACAAAGGGTAAATAAGGTAACCCAAAAATACCAAAATAGTCAAGATGTACTGAAACACTTCACTGGACAAGACTATAAAACTTAACTTTTAATAGAAACCCTTAAGAAGGGGACAATAATCAAGTCTCCCTAAGTTTGTTAAAAATAACAAAAACACAAGGCAGCGAATAAACTGTCCCTATAACGCCCTATCTAACAGCTACCTAACCAAATACTTGTGGGATTTTCGTCCCAAAAAGGACGGTCCCACCAGGAACTTAGGCTATATTCGCCCTAGTACACCCTGATTACAGGAGAGTACATAAATATTTATATTTGGTTCCTGAAAAGCCTAAACCCCTTATACAGATATAAACATCAATGCAAATACATAATTCCTAGTGCAAATTAACAAATCCCAACGCGTTTCATACCCTAGTATTTAGGGACTCATCAGGGGCAACAACATTGACTATAAGCCATATATATCAAGTTTCTTATAATCATATACAAGTTCCTCAGGGGCTGAAAGTATGATTAGCCAATACAGATGAAAAGGACATCAAGAGTATATTACCATATATGAAAATGAACTCTCGAGCGCTAGATCAGAACTAATTAAATGATATCAACAACCATTTCAAGGAAATTCCTTACCAGTGTAGTAAAGGAATTATTGCACATAGTAGTTAGAACTGTCCAGATAATGAGTGGCAGTGGCCAAATAACTCACCAAATCCAACTGTGGGACATAATATGCAATATACTCACACCTCAGTTAGGTAATCTGCCATAATACATGCACATCGCTCCTGGTCAAGAGAGCATAATTGTTAACCTGCCCAAAAAAACAGAGTGCTCCAGTTCAAGGAGCTAGCTGTAACATGAGAGGCAGACGCATATATGGAAAGGTAAATGAAAAGTATTACCAAGTATATTGCTGTTCTGTTTTTGCTTTGTTCAGGAGATCAAGAATATTTTACATACTCCTAGTGTACACAAGTTTTTCTTGACTACCAACCAACTCTTTTTGCTTTTACTCTTATCAGATTGCTCCAAAGTGCTGTAGAACACGGTGAGTCACTCTCTGGTGAGTCTTTTTTCTAGCACCGAAGCTTGTTTATCTTAGTAAATGACAAGTATTAACCCTTAGCGCTATATAGCTTTGTGCATTACAGATTATAAATCTCTAGCATTCCTACCACTGTAACAAGAACAGCTAGGAATAGCAGAGCTGACCTTGCTGTCACTCCATCCTCCACAGACATGTCTGCCACTCCCCTTCTGTCTCTTTCCCCCTGCTTGTCGTTGGTAAGCCCTCGCGGGTAGGGTCCTCTCTCCCTCTGTCGTGCCAATTGTCATTAATCACTTATCCTTGTACTCGTTTGACTTATGTTATGTATGTAACCCCCTCGAATGTACAGCGCCCTGGAATCAATGGCGCTTTAAAATAAATAATAATAATAATAATATGCCAATCACTGCTGTAGAACCACTCACAGCTTAAGCAGGGAGTGTGAGCTTGAAGCCGGCTGTGGCTCTGTGAAAGAGCATAGTGGGAAAATCCTTTTTATGCAGTTAAGAAGGCCCTGACGAAGATGTGGACCTAAACATCCTAAACATCCCCACATGACCTAATACTTCTCAATACATTTCCCAGTACAATACATATGACAGACATCCAGCATACTCTAAAGAACTCTGATCAGGACCATATGTTGGTTAAACCATTATTTCCACATAGCGTCAAGGTAAAACAAGTGTATATAAGGTACAGGACAATTTATAATTTTTTTTATTCATTATTACTAAGGTATAGAAAAAACAATTTGTTTTAAAGTTCCTGGGACTTGTCACTGAGCACCACTTCAGCTTAACCTTCATATATAATAATTTCCCCTGTGTATAGCGCTTTTCTAGATTATAATAAACTATTATGTCTCGTATGTGGAAAAATCTCTTTCATGATAAAGTGTATTGTTCTGTCTGGTTACTGCAGACATGTCCCTGAATTATTTGCCACCTATAACAATATTATAGATGTGAAGTGGTTGTGAACACCTTGACGGGTAGAATAAATGAGAGTGAGGATAAAAAAGCGCTTCTATGTTATAAAGAACGTACACAGCTACTGTGGCCCTGAGGTGTACATATACATATAGCATCACACTGCTATATATACAGGTTATGTACGCTATAAGAAGGTTATAAACAGCAAAGGGATAGAGAGAGACTTTGATAAAGGTCTAGATGACTGGGTCAGAGGGGTAGCTAGCGAAAATTGTGAGAGGGTCCTCATCACACACCTGCCAACTCTCCCGGCCCATCCGGAGCATTGGCGAGTCTACTGGGTTTTGTGTATGGTGCTTGTGTGGTGCAGGCTCAGAATCTGCGTCCACACTATCTGCAGCCAGCTGTAGTGGAGAGCCGGGCTCTGGTTGCAGTAGTTGGGAACGGAGCTAGCTCCTATTCTGGTCATTTAACCTCCAAGATGCTGCAGTCAGTGGCGTCTGTGGCATCTAGGTGGTTTACAGAGGGAGGGGGCTCCCACGGTCATTTATGCAACACGATTGCAGGCTGCCTATGGTTGTCATGGTAGGCGAAGGCCAAATAATGGCCTCTGGATCTGCTATATACAGGAGCCTATTAGGCTCTGCCACAGATAAGAGTCTAATAGGCTGCCTGTCACATACACTATAATACACAGAAATACAGTAATGTATTGCTAAATATTATAAAAGCCATCAAGCGGTTTGTTTTTTCTAGCATTGGGACTAAAAAAAAGAAATAAAAGATGTTTCAACAACTATATATACAGCATATATATATATATATATATATATATATATATATATATATATATATACACACACATACACATATATTTATATTCAAAAAAAGTCCTTAAGGGTACACATGACGTGATTTTGAAGTGTAAATTTACAGCTCAAAAGAGGCTTCAAAATAAGCCTGATTAGAGGCGTCTTTTGAAGTGTTTTTTTTGCAAATCGTAAAGCGTATAATTCAGCATTTACGCATTAAAAATACGCTCCTCTGTTTCTATGGGGATTTTACTTGCATTAACAAGGCACTTAAAGAGAACCTGTCACATAGTTTTTGCCCCCCTGACAAGGTAGTGTCAGGCCTGCTGTTTCCAGCGCTGTGTCCCTTATTCTGTAAGATGCAGGAGTTTTCATGTATTTAATGCTCAAATCTGCAGTTTTCAGCCAGAAGAGTCATTCGAAGAGCCATTCAGAGTGTCAGTTTTTTTCAAACCCCGCCCATCTGAGGCTAGCCCCGCCCACCTCAACTGATAAACCTATTACTTTGAATAGGTAGAAACATGTGAATAACTGTCAGTGGGCGGGGATAGCCTTTGGTGGGTGGAGCTAACGGCTACCCATGAATAAGATTTGAGGGGTATATGCTCTAAAACTGCAGCATCTTACAGAATAAGGGACACAGCTCTGGAAACAGCAGGTCTGACACTAGGTTGTGCTGCTCTCAGCAAGGGGGGCATAAATTATGCGACAGGTTCTCTTTAAATTTATGCAAGTGAAATTGTCCCTAGATACACGTTGCAAATACACTTGTAAAATACACATCGTGTGAATGACAGAGCGTATTTTACATTGGAATGAGAGCTACATAGAACATTGTTTGAGGCTTATTTTGGGCCGTGTTTCTGCGCAAAATAAGACCCAAAACAAGCATAAAATTACATTGTGTCAACACACTCTAAATAAATAGTTTGGGCCTCATGTATGAAAACTGTCTCGGTGTAAGACTGTCTTTGTTGCCAATAGCAACCAATCAGAGCTCTCCTTTAGTGTTTTCAGAGCACTATATGAAATGAAAGGGCGCTCTGATTGGTTGCTATGGGCAACAAAGAAAGTCTTAGAACTTGATAGTTTTTATACATGTGGCCCGTTATTTATTTTTAAAAAAGTGCAAATAATCGGTATTGCCGTAACAATCCAGTCTATAATATTATTGTTACTTAATTTGTACAGTGAACTTCGTAGGGGTAGATGGATGACAGAATTGCCTATTTTTCATCCAGTCTCACAAAAACCGGGAAATAAAAAAATGAGACAAATGGAGGTGGGGATGGGGGCTATTGCATTAGTGTGGCCCCCCTCAAACCGCTCTCTAAAGTAAAAAATAAATGGAGCGGCAGCCCAACCTATTTCTGAAAAGTAAAGATTAAAGATAGAACTTAACTTCAGGTATTTAAGTTGGGTTGGTTAGATTTTTTAAATTTAATTTTGGGCCTTTCCCTGAATAAAATTTTTCTGATTGCTGTATGCTGAGTGGGGTCGCCCTTATCGGGGCAGTAGTCCTACTTTATGTAGGTGTGTTTTGTTAGGGGTTAATAGGGTCTTTTTGTTTACCAACACTGACTTTTTATATTTATTTGAAATAAAGATTATATTTTATTATTATTTTATTTGGTAGAATGTACCTATTTGTGCTGTGATATACTGGCATCAAGCAGAATTAATGAAGTCACAAATTAACTACATTTCGTCCATTAAAACCTATGGTCGTGCTGCGGTATGTTTTTAAATATCCATTGAATAGGATCAGGCATATGTAGCCCATATATCACCCAAAACATGATGTGAATGAAGGGTATGCTCACATGACGTATTTGCGGGACAAACTTTGGCACGTAATAGCGTTGCAATACGCCCGAAATATGGCCACAAATACGGTAAAATAATAGCACTCATTGAGTGCTATTATAAGCCGGCGTATTCTACGATACACATTACGTACGTGCCCGATCAAAGAAGGCACATGTCACTTCTTATGGGCACTTATGCGTCGGGGTAAATAAAAGTGAATAGGAGGGCGGGGCATAGAGCTGGCCAGTGCATTATTTGCACAGCAGGCATATTAAGACGCGTACCACAATAAGGGTATGTTCACACGGCTTATTTGGACGCTAATTGGACGCTGATTTTTCAGCGTCGTAAACAGCATCAAAACCTCACCTGAAACTCGCTTCTTCAGAGGATGTTTTGGATGCGTTTCTCACTGTGTTTTGACTCATTTTTGGACGAGGTTTTGGACGATATTTTCAACGTTGTTTTCACCCATACAAATTAATAGAAATTGCAAAAACCGCGCCGAAAAACATTTAAAAAATGCGGCGAGAGACGCTTCTAAAAATGCCCTGAAGTTTTTGACGAGGTTTTGGAGCTCTCCATTGATTCATATGTGGATTTTCAGCGCTGAAAACACTTCAAGAATTGACATGACACCTTTTTCAGCACCCAAAATGGCTTCCAAAGAAGCACATAAAATGCGCGTAAAAACCTCGTGTGAAATACAACGCTTTTTTACTTAGGAATCAATTAAAATGATCTAGGGGTGTTTCGGGAGCAGAAACGCTTTGAAAACCTCTCTGAAATCAGAGTAAAAATCAGTTGTGTGAATATATCCTTAGCCTTGTGAACTTGGCCTAAGGCTGTGCCCCCCACGGGAAGGGACAAATACCGGTCGGTTTATCCGACCAATATTTGTCCGGTTTGTGTGCTGTGCACACGGCCGCAGGGGGATGGCTTTTCTCCGCCGATGAGCGGAGAAAATCCCTCCCCCTTCACATTGGCTTGCACAGATTCTGTCGGAAAACCGGACGGAAGATTATGCAAGCATAATGTTTTTCGGGCGGGCGGCCGGCGTTTTGATAAACCGCCGGGCGGAAAAAACGCGCAGTGGGGACTGCTGTACGGGTTTTCCATAGAGCATCATTGTGCTCATTTTCGGCCGGTTTTCCAGACGGTCTGTAAAACCGTAAACCGTCTGAAAAACCGTCCGCAAACCCGTGCTGTGGGGACATGTACTAAGAGGTCCCAAAAGTCCAGCATTGTACAGCCGAAAATGAACATGCAGATGGTGAAATCATTCAGCCAGTGACAGGGACATAGGTATAAGGGGTACATAGATAGCAGGCAAAACTAGGCTATGGTTCTAGAAAGGGGGTTAATAGCTTATCTGCAACATAAAAAAACATCAGTATAAAATACACATGGTAGACAGAGGCCATGGAACAGATTTTGCAATAGGGCCCAGAATCATCTATAGGAACATCTCTATATATTGGGCCAGGGCCTGGATCTAATAGCTGCTGCTAGTCACATAGAGTATCAAGCCCTCTGACAGGAATATGCTAATTGCTGGACTGATGCATCTCGCCGAGGTCGTATACTCCAGGGTGTAGACTAAAGAGATGAAGAATGAAACTAATGAAGCGGACCTCGAGACGTCCTCCGGAGGAAAGTGCGGCTTAATCCTCTGCTCCTCAGGTGAAGCAATGAGATATGATTACTGCTGACATCTGATGTATAAGTATCAACTACAAATGGTGCTGGAAATCACACATAGACCAGGTGGGAATTGCTCCAGCTTGGGGCCGGCTGGATGAGAATGCTGCCGGTAATTGGGAGCTTATTACTGTGGGTACACTCATGTATATATATAATTTACCATATTACGTTTCTATCATTTCTACCTTTGCAGAGTAATATTCTTATAAAAGAAATGCAGACTTCATTTTGAAGAATTTTTTTCACATATTCACAGAACTAGGCACAGGTTACATGCAGAGCCGTCTTTACAGCATTATGGGCCCCTGGGCACAACATTGCAGTGGGCTCTGCCCAAATACATGACATCACACTAGGTCATGCCACTGGCCACCCCCAAGCACACCCATATTATCACGTCACTAATGTCTGGACATCAGCAACCTGCAGCCTACTAGACTAATTGGTAGGGCAGGGAGCCTATGGCTCCCTTCTCCACATGGTTTTTAACGGTTTGCATGTCCTAAAAAACACACAAACCGTTAAATAAGCAAAGCCAACCAAGGGATCCAGGGTATGTTTGTTTTGTATTTCTGGGACATACAAATACCACCTGGGGCCCCCATACTTGTGGGGCCCCTGGGCAACTGCTTAATGTGTCCAATGGAAAATATGGCTCTGGCTGCATGGTAATTTCTGCTAAGTGTACAAAGTTATATGACTTAAAGGGGTTTTTCATGAGAACCCTTTCAAAATGTGATGTTGGGGTGATCAACTGATGAGAAGTTCCAGCTCATAAGGGAGGCTCCTGAGTGGATGACACAGATATCCTTATACCATAATAAGGCCTATGGATAGGGCTGTCTTTATGGGACAATCCCTTTAAGACGTGATATGATAATGATTAACCTCGACCAATCTCACGCTTTGATGACAGTGCAGGTCCAACGTCTGGAACAAACACCCATCTGGGGAACAAGCCCCCAACAGTTCAGCATGGAAAGTCACTTGTGCACAATATTCCATTCTGTTTTATGGGAGTTTCGAGTATAACTGAAAATTGAGAGCTGTTGTGTAAGTGAGATAGAAAGTAGCCTCAAAGGGGCTATTCTGTACTTGTGGGGGTCCAAATTAGCTTAAAAAATAACAAAGGGTGCACCGAGAAAACAAATCACAACATGCCCTGTTGCTGTGAAAATGCTTTCTGCTTTATTCACAAAATGGTGGCTTTTTTATAAGTTTGCAAATTAGTAGATAAGAAGCATCACATGTACCTGGCTGTGAGGGTCTATTGGCACGTCCTTATCTCCAGACCCCTCCTCACAGCTCAGGAATGTTTGGACACAGGGTATAACTTCAAACGAGGTGCCATCTTGGATTACACAACGATCTTTACAAACTACTACAGGCGGCCATTTTGTTAACACGTTAATGACAAAAGATATACAGACCGCTTTTACATGCTGTATTACATAGGTATGTGAGGTATATACTAACTAATACATTAACTAATACATTAAAATGGAGACACAAAGGATCACACATATATAACCTTTGTTCCCATCCACAACATAAGCACGACAGACCCTGTGTTCTGAATGGAGATTTTCGAGGGGTCGCTTCCGAGATAGGTGTGGGTCACAGAGGTTGAACCCGCACCAATCACACTTTCATGGCACACACCATTGATATGCCATCACAGTGCGAGATGGAAACACCCCTTTAAATGTTGTATCACAATCCTCAAAAGAGCTTTCAGCATTTTCACTGCGTGAGGCAAAAAGGGGAATGTTTTTTTCCCCCTCTCCCCAAAGTAGAGAAAAAAGTGCTGGGATGGATTGTACTGTATAATTTACTCAGTAGGTGGAGCTGGTATCTGGTTGGGGACTCACTTAAAAGAGGTCACTATGAAGTTGCACATGGGTCCAAACGGTCTGATCAATATCTGCTTGGCAGCACCACATGGCATTAAATATGGATATGTGATCCACTTTTTTCTTCAGGTTAAGGGCAACATGTATGTATGAGGTTGCACCAGTAGTCTGGTGTCCTTTCAGCCCCAAAACTGGCACCACCCTGTTCTCTAGATGTGTGAGCAGGCGCACTCCAAAATCAGGCCCATTTTGTGGCGCCCGCGGCACTTTATGTGCCCAAGATGTGGGGGCGTTCTGGAGGCGTGTGGCACCACAACTCTACAGATTTATGAAAGGAGGACGGCAAAACTGGGCGCATTACTGCTGGAACAGGTAGACCAAGTTACAAGTGGTTTACCTGAGCCTGAGTTGTCGTAGTGGAACTACAAAGCACCAAATCTACTACCCTTAGTAGAACAGGTTCATAAATTCAGGTGCCTTCTACACTGCTTACAAGCTATTTAGACATGGTCTCTATGCACTTAGATCATACATGTTGCCCTAAATGTCTTTGCCTAAATGCTGGCCCTGTGTCTCTACCTTAGGTCTGGGAATGGTGCCACCTATGGTAAAAGTCCTCAATCCCATTTTATGCATGGAGCACCAAGTATATGTGGGTTCTTGGGCTACAAAGTTACAACAGGCCCCGGTCTAACTGACCCTTGGGTTGCTACGAAGGGAGTGGGCATGTTTGCCCAAGTTGGCCTAGCATGAGCCATGGGTGCACCCTTGATGTCATGGTGGACAAATACATGTCCTTGCAGAAATCTAGCCCTGAAGAGCACAGCATGAGGCCCTATGCTGCAGTTGCTTTAAACTCAATGCAATTCTATGGATGAAATTATGGGTAGGGAAAACCTGCTACAGCTATATGGTGCCTGGGCTGACTAGATTAGATCCCCTCATTTGTATTAGGCAACAAGTAAAACCACACTTGCCAACACTCCTGTCTCCTGCAAAACTACATGTAAAAAAGAGGGACTTATAAAAGCCATCCCCAAAATTGAGCCTTCGCGGGGTTGGGATAAAACTTTGGTGAGTACCTCCAATACAATATAAACATTTGATTTGCTCTTCTTAAGTGGAACATTAGTCATTTAGACAATTTGTTTTCCCCTTTTCACTAACAACTTTTGTATAAGCTCGGTCACTGGTCCTTAAAGGGGTTGTCCAGTTTGTTAAAATGACAGCTAAATGGGACCAGGATAAGAAAACATTAAGTTATACTCACGTTCTAGTCTCCCGCTGCTACTGGTCTAAGTCGTGCCGGGAGTCGATCCTCTTCACTTCTTGTGCTGTGTGCTTATACACAGGAGAAGCCTATGCTCTATCCTCTCACTATGGAGCGTGAGCCTCTTCTATGTTTTTTTATGAGGACAACTGGGAAAATGAAGAGGAGCAGATCCCGGGAGGATTTAGAGAGGCAGCAGCGGGAGAACGATAGGTAAGTATTACTTTTTTTTCTATTTTTCACCATTTAACCCTAATTTTAACAAAACCCTTCAAGTTACCATGACAAAGTGTCTTCTGCTGACCCTCGTACCTACCTATAAACAGCCCCACCAAAGTACAACCATGCAGCAAGCATCACGTCTGTCCATTGCCATGTTCCTCAGAATGGCTCTTCCCTCTTCTGCTAAATCTCAGTATCTCATGCCTGTACTAGTCACCGTTTTCGTTCTGCTCAGTAAGTGCCAGTTTAGGACATCTAATGCTCAGTAATTAATAGGAAAAGGTCAGGCTAATTTAACATTCAATTAAAAAACCCTTAGCCGCTCTATTTTAGGGGACCAAAACATTTCTATCAAATTAAGTAGGCATTTCTTTTTTTTTTGTCTTTTCTAAGCTTGTCTCTGGCTCCTGAAGAGATTGGTTTTAATTTAATAGGTTTGTCTATTAATTTTAGGCCTTAAACTAAATCCCCTCAATAAATAAGGAATGGAGTTGTGGTTAGCTATGATTAGGTAATAAAGTAAGTAAGTATTAGAGGGGTTTTACCACAAAGTAAAGTTGATTTAGGAAGCTTTCAAATTAAATAATAAACATTTTCACCATTCATCATTATTTTTTTTTTTTAAATATTTTTTTATGAAAACTGTCAACCAGTATTTTCCACAACATAGTCAAAGTGCAGTCTACATCATAGCAGGTAAACAGTTGTAACAGTTCTCTAGATGACATAGTCACACCACAGCTTACATGACAGTTACATTTAACATTTTAAACTTTTTTTTTTTTTTGTTGCTTTCAACATTTTACAACATTGTTTAAAGGAGTTGTCTCCCTACAGAGTTTCAAAGGATGCATGAATGAAATACTCTGCCACTTCCTGGTTCAGACTGACTAATTTGCATACAGCTTGTGCTTGTACAGCTCCATGCTGTGCTGTGCTTTCAGTTGCTAATTAGATCAGATTAGCTTCTCAAACTACTAACAGGACTTCTTATCTGATCCCTCAAACAAAAGCCCTAATTACAGTGCTGTTTATTTTACATAAATCAAGCTTTTTACTGCTCAGCAGCAAGGACACTGCTGAGACCTGTGTGATGAGGTCACTCACTGCTATCTCATAGAACAAGCAGCAGGGAGAGAATTGTTTACAGATCGGTTACTGAGAGAACTTTAATAGCCAGGGAGGTCATAAATTCACTTGTATCTCCTTAGGGAAAACAGAGGAACAAAGCAATATATTTGGAAAATGTCTTTATTTTGCGTTCCCTACAATTTGAAAGCTATTCTTTGTAGCGAGACAACCCCTTTAATCATTTTTCTGAAATGTCTATTCCTCAAACTGATATAACGTAGTGAAGATTACTCTCATTAGCGGTACTATAATGGTCTTCATTGTCCGGCTTGTGTCACCCCCCCCATGGGCGACCCCACCCCCAACTCCCTCTCGTTTGGCCAACGTGCATCATGTTAGGGGTTTATGTGGAGCATAGCCCACGACGTCGGGGAACAGCAGCTCATCAACTAAGTGCCTCGCGGAAGTCTTATTTTCCCATACCTGTGTGTATTTTCTAATCATTTGGACCGAAGCGGATCTGGGAAGGAAATCGTCTGACTAACTTATCAAGAGCGGGTCTGATGTCTCTGCAATCATTGTGTCTACAATGTCAGTCAAATCTATGGGCGAGACACCTATCGATTGTTGTTGTAGAAACCATTTTGTATCTTTAAAGCATCTATCAAGGGTCTGTCGCACTGATAATGGTAGTGTGCTGATAATTAGCACCCATAGCAGAAAAAAAGTTTTTGTCCGTTTTTCCTTATGTTGTATGGCCTCTATCCAATCCATTCTCAGCAGAAAATGGCACTTATCCACGAACAAACCTATGGTGGGGCCCTCTGGGTGTAACCATCTATGCAAAATAGCCTTCCTCGCCGCCGCTGTTAGTACATGAAGCAGGCGCGATTCCCTTCTGTTGATATGAAAGGTATCCCCATCCACAAAACCAAAAAGTGCCCATGAGGCTGAGGGAGTAAAGGAGGTGATCCCAAGTTGTGTGATATAAGCTAAGACACTGTTCCAAAATCCCTATATTACCGTGCATTCCCAAATGCAATGGTATAGGTCCGCCCCAGAAGACCTGCACCGAAAGCACGTGTCCGAGCTGAAAATTCCCATCTTGAAGCCCCTGTTTGGGGTCAAATATGCATTGTGGACAATTTTGAGTTGCATTTCCATGTACCTAACGGAGGGTAAGTATTTGTGAGAATCAGCTATCGTGCTCAAAATGGTTGCCGGCTGTAGTGACCGATCACGCGCTGCCCACCTCAATAACTGGGTAGTAGATTGTGTGTAGTCCATCGTCCCAAGTATAAATTTATATGTTGTGGACAGATGTTAACGTCTTGTCGGTGGTTTCAAGAGTATGTCTGTAAATGTTGGGTCCCAGTCTGCCACCCCCATTTGCTTCAATACCTCCCTACAATAGCTGGATACTTGAAGGTAATTAAAAAAAGGAATGACCACATTCGGAAAGACAGTCTGGAGTTCCGCATAAGTATAAGGTTTACGTGATGCAGGGTTGATCCATTGTTCTAACCAGCGAATGCCCTGCCCATGCAACCGCCGAAACACCCATTCATCATTATTAAAAATTCTGCCCCATTTTTGTTTTAGCTGCTCCCTTAGTGATCCACAGTGTACAGCTCATCTCCAGGGGATACGACCAGGGACAAGAGCTCCCCAGTCCTGGACACACATGCTCAGTCCTCACCTCTCCTCTCAGGCAGCTGTCAGACTTTTCCCTGCTTAGTAATCACACACACTCAGTGCTGAGTGACTGTTCAACCCCACGTGTTGTCATTCTACTCCTGTCCTCTGTACTCCTTAGTAATTAGTCAAACAGTGCAAATAAGTAAAAGGAAAAAAGAAACCTCAATCAGGTATGTGCAATGAGACAACAAACTCCACATTTGGTTCCTACAGGGATTTAAACCTATGACCCCTATGGTGAAAGGCAGAAGTGCTAACCAGTCAGCTATATTGTAGCTATTCACAGCTCTTTACATAAACAGACCTTTGTTAGACTAGACTGAGCACAAATGTTGATGTCAAGCTTTCTGGGTCACATGATATGCAGTTCAAACAAATCATACACATCCCCTTTTGAACACACTGAAAGCCCAAGCAGGATAAACCAGGCATTAAATGTCTTCGTGGTAAAATCCCTTTAAGTGTCTGCACCTTTAAAGATGTATTCACTGACTGAATACAAAGATAAGGGTCATTAAAGGAACTCATACTCAAGGGCCCCAATGCAGAAATCTGTATCTGTGCCCCTAAACTGTCACATAATATTTATAGGGAACTTATCTGATGTGTAGGCAGCTTGCTAGAGAGCAGGAAGAACAGTATGAAGAATATTTCATATATAATAATATATATATATATATATATATATATTTTATATATATATATATATATAATTTTTTTTTTTTTTTTTTTGTGGGGAAAGATTCAGTAGAACTTGGAAAATGATGAGACGCTCGCAATAGGAACAGGGCAGCAGACGCAGCTACGGACCGGACGCCGCACCCTGGTGTGCATCTCTACATAAACTAATCTACCTACCATGCCAGGACTCTTACAAAATAGGCTATTATGGTGAATATCAGCTGCCTTCTTTTTACAGGTTCTATAATATGTTATAATGGCTGAGAGTTCCTCTTTAAGTCACCACCCCGCAGCCATACTGATCAATGCATCAGCCAACAGGACATTTTTTTTTTCTAAGTCTCAAGGATTTCTGGCCATACGGAGGTATATTCTGCAGACAGTACAAGGATAAAGAGAATTAGTGAGTATTTCTGGTGCCATTTATTTTGTTGTTCACCAGACAACAAACATGAGAAAAATACCGCAATGTCTACCACAAACAATCTCCACACTATATTGACAGCACTGAAAAGTTTATTATGATGTGAGCTGGAACTGGATTTTCCAACCACTGCGCAAAACTTAATTCCCATAAAAGCAAATATATATATATATATATATATATATATATATATATATATATATATATATATATATATATTATTTTATGTGTGTGTATAATATGTGTGTGTTATAAATATACAGGACAATCTATACACATCTATACACACATTTATAAACACACATATCTATACACACACACATATATAGAATGGGAGTAGAATGAACACTCACTCAGCTGTGAGTGTGTGTGATTACTATGCAGGGAATAGTCTAAGGCCTCGTTCACACGGCTTATTTGGGCACGGATTGGCGCCGTACTCCGCGCCAGATTTGCGCTTCAGTACGGCGCCAATCCGTCTAGTCATTACGGTAATCCACTGCTCTCATAGAGAACAGTGGATTCCGTCGCTCCTCCACGCTCGGCGAATCCGCCGCGGGGGAGAAAGTGACATGCACATTATTTACGGCGCGTACGCACCGTAAATAATGCATTGTCTATGGGGCCGGGAGCGGCGCCCCCGCCGCGCTCCGGCCCCGCCCCGCCCCTTATTCACGGCGGATTTGTGAGCTCAATACGGCTCACAAATCTGTCGGGAATAAGCCGTGTGAACACGGCCTAACAGTAACTGCCTGAGAGGAGGGGTGATTTCTGAGCATGTGCAGTCAGGACTGTGGAGCTCTCGTCCATAGTCGTATCCCCTCAATATGAGCTGTACACTGTGGATCACTAAAGGGGCAGCTAAAATAAAAATACTATAGAATTTTTAATAATGATAATTTGTGAAAATGTTTATTATTTAATTTGAAAGCTTCCTAAATCAACTTTAGTTTATGCTAAAACCCCTCTAATACTTATTTACTATATAGACTTGTGATATTACTATGATAGTACTCTGCCTGCTCTGACCTCCTGTATATGATCTGACTATGATAGTACTCTGCCTGCTCTGACCTCCTGTATAAGATCTGACTATGATAATACTCTGCCTGCTCTGACCTCCTGTCTGTGATCTGACTATGATAGTACTCTGCCTGCTCTGACCTCCAGCCTGTGATCTGACTATGATAGTACTCTGCTGCTCTGACCTTCTGTATATGATCTGACTATGATAGTACTCTGCCTGCTCTGACCTTCTTTATATGATCTGACTATGATAATACTCTGCCTGCTCTGACCTTCTACCTGTGATCTGACTATGATAGTACTCTGCCTGCTCTGACCTCCAGTCTGTGATCTGACTATGATAGTACTCTGCCTGCTCTGACCTCCAGTCTGTGATCTGACTATGATAGTACTCTGCCTACTCTGACCTCAAGTATCTGATCTGACTATGATAGTACTCTGCCTGCTCTGACCTCCCGTCTGTGATCTGACTATGATAGTACTCTGCCTGCTCTGACCTTCTGTATATGATCTGACTATGATAGTACTCTGCCTGCTCTGACCTTCTGTATATGATCTGACTATGATAGTACTCTGCCTGCTCTGACCTCCTGTATATGATCTGACTATGATAGTACTCTGCCTGCTCTGACCTCCTGTCTGTGATCTGACTATGATAGTACTCTGCCTGCTCTGACCTCCAGTCTGTGATCTGACTATGATAGTACTCTGCCTGCTCTGACCTTCTACCTGTGATCTATGATAGTACTCTGCCTGCTCTGACCTCCTGTATATGATCTGACTATGATAGTACTCTGCCTGCTCTGACCTCCTGTCTGTGATCTGACTATGATAGTACTCTGCCTGCTCTGACCTTCTTCCTGTGATCTGACTATGATAGTACTCTACCTGCTCTGACCTCCTGCCTGTGATCTGACTATGATAATACTCTGCCTGCTCTGACCTCCCGTCTGTGATCTGACTATGATATACCTGCCCCGCTCTGACCTCCTGCCTATGATCTGACTATGATAATACTCTGCCTGCTCTGACCTTCTGTCTGTGATCTGACTATGACAATACTCTGCCTGCTCTGACCTTCTGTATATGATCTGACTATGATAGTACTCTGCCTGCTCTGACCTCCCGTCTATGATCTGACTATGATAGTACTCTGCCTGCTCTGACCTTCTGTATATGATCTGACTATGGTAGTACTCTGCCTGCTCTGACCTCTGGTATATGATCTGACTATGATAATACTCTGCCTGCTCTGACCTCCGGTATATGATCTGACTATGATAGTACTCTGCCTGCTCTGACCTCCGGTATATGATCTGACTATGATAGTACTCTGCCTCTCTGACCCTTCTGTATATGATCTGACTATGATAGTACTCTGCCTGCTCTGACCTTCTGTATATGATCTGACTATGATAGTACTCTGCCTGCTCTGACTTTGTATATGATCTGACTATGATAGTACTCTGCCTGCTCCCGACCTTCTGTATATGATCTGACTATGATAGTACTCTGCCTGCTCTGACCTTCTACCTGTGATCTGACTATGATAGTACTCTGCCTGCTCTGACCTCCTGTCTGTGATCTGACTATGATAGTACTCTGCCTGCTCTGACCTCCTGTATATGATCTGACTATGATAGTACTCTGCCTGCTCTGACCTCCTGTCTGTGATCTGACTATGATAGTACTCTGCCTGCTCTGACCTTCTTACTGTGATCTGACTATGATAGTACTCTGCCTGCTCTGACCTTCTATCTGTGATCTGACTATGATAGTACTCTGCCTGCTCTGACCTTCTACCTGTGATCTGACTATGATAGTACTCTGCCTGCTCTGACCTTTTGCCTGTATTCTGACTATGATAGTACTCTGCCTGCTCTGACCTCCGGTCTATGATCTGACTATGATAGTACTCTGCCTGCTCTGACCTTCTGTATATGATCTGACTATGATAGTACTCTGCCTGCTCTGACCTCCTGTATATGATCTGACTATGATAGTACTCTGCCTGCTCTGACCTCCTGTATATGATCTGACTATGATAGTACTCTGCCTGCTCTGACCTTCTATCTGTGATCTGATTTTGATAGTACTCTGCCTGCTCTGACCTTCTGTATATGATCTGACTATGATAGTAATCTGCCTGCTCTGAACTTCGGTATATGACTGACTATGATAGTCCTGCGCTCTGACCTCCGGTATATGATCTGACTATGATAGTACTCTGCCTGCTCTGACCTCCAGTCTGTGATCTGACTATGATAGTACTCTGCCTGCTCTTACCTCCTGTATATGATCTGACTATGATAGTACTCTGCCTGCACTGACTTTCTATCTGTGATCTGAAATTTTGTTTGTACTCTGCTGCTCTGACCTCTGTATATGATCTGACTATGATAGTACTCTGCCTGCTCTGACCTCCTGTATATGATCTGACTATGATAGTACTCTGCCTGCTCTGACCTTCTACCTGTGATCTGACTATGATAGTACTCTGCCTGCTCTGACTTTCTATCTGTGATCTGACTATGATAGTACTCTGCTGCTCTGACCTCCGGTATATGATCTGACTATGATAGTACTCTGCCTGCTCTGACCTCCTGTATATGATCTGACTATGATAGTACTCTGCCTGCTCTGACCTTCTACCTGTGATCTGACTATGATAGTACTCTGCCTGCTCTGACCTTCTATCTGTGATCTGACTATGATAGTACTCTGCCTGCTCTGCCTCCGGTATATGATCTGACTTTTGATAGTAATCTTTCCTGCTCTGACCTCCTGTATATGATTCGATATGATAGTACTCCACCTGCCCGACCTTCTACCTGTGATCTGACTATGATAGTACTTGCCTGCTCTGACTTTCTAACTGTGATCTGACTATGATAGTACTCTGCTGCTTGGACCTCCGGTATATGATCTGACTATGATAGTACTCGCCTGCCTGACCTCCTGTATTTGATCTGTCTATGATAGTACTCTGCCTGCTCTGACCTTCTTTCTGTTATCTGATTTTGATACTACTCTGCCTGCTCTGACCTTCTGTCTGTGATCTGACTATGATAGTACTCTGCCTTCTCTGACCTCCTGTATATGATCTGACTATGATAGTACTCTGCCTGCTCTGACCTCCTGTATATGATCTGACTATGATAGTACTCTGCCTGCTCTGACCTTCTATCTGTGATCTGACTTTCATAATATTCTGTCTGCCCTGACCTTCTACCTATGATCTGCCTATGAGAGTATTCTGCCTGCTCTGACCTTCAGCTCATGACCCAACTATGCCTTGTGTCTACTCCTGTGCTACCATGTCTGTACATCAGCTATCACCGCAGATGACCACGTCGGGGGTAGCGACTATGGATCTCAATGCAGCGAAGTCCAGATCCCTTTTAGAAGACATTAAAGGGTGAATACCATAGACTGCGGTTATATGCAATAACTGATGGCTGACCCAGTGGATCCGTCTCCTGACTGCTAAGTTGTTATAATCACGCAAAACAATGCAGTTTGCTGTAAGCACCCAGCATGAAGGTGAAGGCCGGTAACTGCAGCCTACATCACTAAGAGGTAATCCCCAATTAAGTAAGTCTCGGCACTCTATAGCCTGTTTCAAACTGAATTGTATAGGTTTATAAATGAGCTGTCACTTTAAATACAGTAAGTTGGTGCGGATGTGCAAAGGTTGCAGTGGACATAAAATGATGTGCTGATCATATCTGGCAATGCACTGGTTAAAAAGCCAAAAAGCTGCGCTCCAATTATGGCGCCATTTATTCACAGATTATGAAAGGTCCTGATAGATGGAATGAAGTACATCAAACAGATTAATTGGATAATCTGCTATGTAAGAACATGGCGGCGAGACGTGACGTCTACCCATAGCCTGTAAGCAGAGGTTCTGATAAGGTTCTGCCAGGTTCTGACGCTTGAGATGGCATCTACAAGTCTCACATTACCCGCTTTAGGTTTGATAAACTCAATCTTTTACTGTATCTTCCTTGACAATATCCACTATAGCGCGACCTATGTTCTAACACTGAGTAAGATATTGGCGGCCCATCCATCTGAATTTCCGATGGTATAATGTAGTAGCTCATGACTCTATTTACAAGGAGATTAGGCCTGTTTAATCTCACATCAATCACTCACAGATGCAGTTTCTTATAAAAAAAAAAAAAAGAAGAAGAAAATGGAGAAAAATAAAATAAAATTCCGTTCCATCTCTGGAGAAGAAGGTTTACTGGATTAGGTTGGTGTTTAGTGTGATTTGTGTATGACTGGGTTAGAGCAGCTCCACACACCCCTGTCCCCTTTTTTAAATGGACATCCAACAAACATGAAGAGCCTAGAAATACTCCAGTCTCATTTAACCATTTCTTACTTATTTCCTTTCTCGCTTAGTATGAGTGACCAATGACATGGTTCCACATTGAAAGCTTCTCACCTGCACAGCCATTCTGGAGGTTAAGGCCGATGAGCAGAAACCACTGGGGGATTGGCATCATAGACGATCACCCAGCATTACCCCTTGTGACGACTCACTCGCATTTCATCCGCTATCTTGGACAGTCTCAGGGGGTTTTAACTCACGGGAACACCATCTTTGGTGAATGGAATGGCACACGAACAAAAGGTTTCTTCTTCACCTGGCCTCAGCCAGCTTTATAGAGGCTAAACGTGCCGCAGTACACAGAAAAAACTTACAAAACAATCCCTGGCCGTCCAGCCACTAACTAAACATATATTATATTGCCTCTCTAACCTGCGGTCTGGATCTACCATCCAGCACCACCAGCAATCATGTCACCAGTCTCCACTGGTTCCAGCTTCCTCAGAGTCTCTTGTCAGCTCCTCTGTTGCTCCACTCTCAGGTCGCAGACCAAACCCCCCGATCACCTGGAGTATGAGGCCTCTAATAGGTCTCCAGAGACCTACCCAATACCTGGGCTGGAACACGGGGACCTGGAACATGGGAACAGCCACCCACCCATCTGCAGCTGTTTCAGGAAGGCCAGCCCCTAATGGCTGGACATTAGCCATACTACATACAAGGGTCAGCAACCTAATGTTGCTGACCGATGATACCTGGCTTTCCCCACCGAGACCATGCCCTCGGTGGCACATTTCTACCAGATATCTAAATGTACGCCACCTAGTGGCAGAACCCTGCGACTGCCTAAGGTCGCTCTGCCACACCCTCCACTTCTACCAACTCATAGAGGGAACGTTTTATAATATCCAAGAACCAATATTTTCCAGATTACCAATATGAGGAAGGAATAAATCAACACTTCAAAAAAAAAAAAAAAAACTGTATCTAATCATCTAAAATACAACTTTTAATAAATTATTTAAAATACATATACTTTTGTTATGGTACAAAAACTAATCAGTATCTGGAACATCTCTCCCATGTAAATATAAACCACCGTGGAGGTAATATCATAGGCAAGTATATATGTTCTAACTATCCCTAACTGATATTCGCCCTTCTCTGACCATTATTGTGGAAACCACCCCAACAAGGGGGACTTCTTGTGGCTAATTCCTGATACACCCTGCTTTTTTGAAGCAGTGCCATTAAGGTTAGTGTATTTAAGCATGGGCACAGTGAACACTGGTTATTATAGTGTGTATTAGGCACAAGTTTTTTGCTTATTATTTTTACACATCACCTTATTAATAATTGTGAGATACCCCTGTTCCTTGCTGTAACTCAAGGTATACAGATACACAACAAGAAAAAGGACTTCTGTGCAGTGTGTATTAGGGATTAGCCACGCGGGGTCGCCTTTGTCGGAGCGGTTTCCCCAATAAGGGTCAGAGGAGTATGAATATCAGTAAGGTATAGTTAGATTATATATACATAAATGCCCATTGGGTACATTTTCTTACGTCCTACCTTCTTTAACACCTGCTTTTGGGGCAATTTTGCAAAAGACTGGATAGTTGAGAGCCGTAGGAATAGCTATTCAGTGTTTTGCTTCTGATTGAAGTCATATATGGATCGTCCCCTAGTGGTGGCACCTGCCAGTAGATATCTGAACGAGGGATCTGTTTTCTCACTACGGTAATTGGCTTTTAACATGTAGGGAAAGATAACTGAAGACTTTTTCTAAAAACTTTGTGGATTTTTCTTTGGTTGTGAAACAGAGAAGATTTTATCTCCTTTTACCACCATCTCTCTCCCCCACCTCTCCCTGCTCTCTCATTGCTCTAAGCTGCCATCAGTCATTCACTCCGACAATGGTGAGTCACCTCCTGCAGAGTCTTATCTCTAGTAACAGATTATGAAAGCCTCTCGTTAAGCTAAATAAACACTCTTTAGAGCTCTGCCACCTGAGTACTACACTTTATAAATCTCTTGCACTCATTGTCAGCGTAACAGGAATAGCAAAGAACAGCAGAGCTCACTTATCAATCACGGCTACAGACCTGCCCACAGTCTGAACAGGAAGTGTGACTCTAAAGCTGGCTGTGGCTGTGAAACTGCAAGATGAGGAAACCTCTTTAAGCAAACAGACTACTGGAGTCTTATGTATATAACAAAAAAATGCTTCAACTTATTTATGTTACTGGTTTCCTAGAAAATAAACGATGATACTAAATTATTTTAAACACAATATGAAGTGAAAAATGAACTCTCTGCGCAATGATGAAAATAAACCATGAAACCCAGCAGATACCAATTAAGTCTTGCGCTTCATAGTTCCTCAGCAGCTAACAAGTGTGATAAATGACCCCCAACCACAATTTAGACAAAAGTACAAACCACTTCATCATAGGTTCATAATGAGACAAACAATTGCCCTACTGTAATCAGATCCTCCATGTCACATACCATGCGCTGACTGCGGCTTTCTCATTACATTTTCTGTATGCTTCTAATTGCCTTAAAATTGTTCTTTTTAAAATATCAAGTTCACCACTGACTTAATTAAAAATCCCACAAATATTTAAGTAATTATACATGACCGCAAAACCAACGTACATCATAACCTGTGTAAAATTCTCCATTAATGTATTATTCAACAGTCCTAACATAAGACATTCATCACACAGTAAGGTTCTTCTAGTGTCAAACTCAAGCCCACGGGCCAAATCTGGCCTGCAGTGTAATTGTATTTGGCCCATGAGTAACAGCCAGGCAGTGTGCATGAAAAGAGAATAGCCGGGGCTCTCATTACACTGCTCTCCTCGCTTCTCCCCCCGGGAAAGCAGAGGGGGGGAACATGTGTTGGAAAACACAAAGATACGGGGACGACTGATAAGAAAAAGGGGACCACGGGGGAAGAAAAGGACCGTTTAAACCCTTTAAAGGGTAGTTCAAAATTTTTTTTTCGATCGTTGAATTGATTTTTTTTTTCGGGGCAAAACGATCCAAAAACGTTTAACAAGTGCAGTTTGATTTAAATTTACTTAAATGTAAAACCATCGCCGTTCAGACAAATACGCCGTTTCCTTTTACTTGGGTTTTTTGGGATGCGCTTTTTGGGACCCTTTTTTAAAGATTGACATGTCTTTCTATTTGCTTTTACCAAAGGGTTTAAAATCCCATAAAACAAGGGAGTGCCTTTTGAGTCCCAAAAGCGCATCCAAAAGTGCAACATACATTTGGGTACGTTTTGGGTGCGCTTTGCATTCGAAAAGTGCATTCGAAAAACCATTGTTTAAAATTTGAAATGTAATACACAAAATGGCCCGCTAGAGGTCTCAAAAATTTAGAAGAACGTTTGGCTTTGAAACCTATACCAAATTTTTTCACTTAAGGGGAAAGGGTTTTTAAGTGTAATGTAAGAGGAAATCCAATAGGGGCGCCTTTATGATTTATTTATTGCATTAAAGTCTCCCTTTTTTGAAACTACAACCCTGGGGAGGGGATCATTTGTGAATAGCTCAATTTCTTGCCTCTTTTATCTAGTGTTCTGTGTAATATATTGAAAAAGGGATCAAAAAAACCCTCCCCAAAAGCATGCAAAACACATCCAAAAAAGCATCAGTTATTGCATTTTTGGATACGTTTTTGGGATGCAGTTTTCAATGTGTTTTTCTTCTAGAGAAAAATGGATCAAAAAACGGATCAAAAACATCATGTGAACATACCCTAACTCTTCCAGCTCCTTCTCAGCCCTAGCATCTTTGCAGGCAGCAGGGTACTCCAAATGGAGACACCCGGCAGCAGATAAGAAGCACCGCGAAGACCACAGGACACAGTGAGGCAGATTTAGCAATAGTCTCGTACTTTTAGACAACGTTGCAGCAGCAGGGTACCCCAAACAGAGACACCCGGCAGCAGATAAGAAGCACCGTGAAGACCACAGGACACAGTGAGGCAGATTTATCAATAGTGTCTTACTCTTAGACAGTGTAAAGTTAGACTAGACAGTCTTTCAATGTGCCACATTTATCATAGTGTTGATAAATCTGGTGCTTGTCTAGTCTAAGCTTGTACCAACTATAAGTTGGCTTACTTTTACGCCAGAAACTGCGACAAAAATCTGGTGCATTTTTTGTCGCATTAAGCCATGCCCCCTTTCTGAGAAACCATGCCCCTTTTTGGGAGGTCAAGCCTCTTTGTCGGACGAGGCACAGAAGTGCCTGAAACTGTCTAGAAACACATAGTAAATGTGCTGTAAAGCTTGTAAGACATTATTTTTGGCCAGAATTCTGTCGCAAATGCCTTGATAAATCTGCCCAAATGAGTACAGTACAGTGAGTACAAGTAAAGTGGGTAAAAGACTGTTTCTCTGATCCTAAGAGCCGTCCTGGCAGTGTAAAACTTAAGTCTGTTTCCTTATGAAAAGATTTATTATTATATTTGAAGGAAAGGAAAAACTTCATCAATTGTAGGCATTTTTTCAATAAATATCATGGTTGGCCTGCAACTTTGTCCAAGGTTTTATTTTGGCCTACTGTGTATTTGAGTTTGACAACTCTGTTCTAGGTGATGTCACTGCTCTGGGAACCAATGATGACATCAAGCTAATCCTCAAAAGAATTTTTCACCTCGGACAACCCCGTTTCATGAGGCAGATCCTAAGAGGACACACTGATTGTCCCTGGTCTGGTAACTGAAAGTTCAAGCTAAAACAGGAGAGGTGTGAGGTTGGGTTGTTGCTGAAAACCACACAAATCCAAGACCAAATGGGTCATCCATTAATTTGGCCACCTATGACCAAAATGGCTATGAATGAAGTTATTGTTCTCGGCCTGGTTGGCAGAGTCTCTGGGGCTTCTGATCAATGAGTTGATGACCTGGATAACTTGAATAGCTTTTATATCAGCATGCTCGGTGTAGCCACTCAAGGTTTTCCTGAAGACGGAACGTTACTACCCACAATGATGGATGTGACTTGTCAAGGTTATTAAGTTTCCATGAAATGTATATACCTGTCAGGCCCTCTGAAGCATAAGACAACTCTCTGTTCCAGCTGGCCACATTCCATTGACTTACATTACCAAAATTGTTCTATTCCAGAAAGAAGAAAACTATCTGCCTAGTGCCACCTACCCAGGCTATGTCAATGTCCAACCCATAAAAGATCTTTGAAACATTACTAGAGATACAGTGGAGAAAAAAAGTATTTAGTCAGACACCAATTGTGCAAGTTCTCCCACTTAAATAGATGAGAGAGGCCTGTACCTGACATCATAGATCGACCTCAACTATAAGAGACTGAAAATGAGGAAACAAATCCCGAAAATCACATTGTCTGATCGGGAAAGAATTTATTTGCAAATTATGGTGGAAAATAAGTATTTGGTCACCTACAAACCAGCAAGATTTCTGGCTCTCGCAGACCTGTGACTTCTTCTGTAAGAGGCTCCTCTGTCCTCCACTCATTACCTGTAGTAATGGCACCTGCTTGAACTTGTTATCAGTATAAAAGTATGATAGAGGAAAAGAGCTGAGCTCTGAGATATATAGGGTTATATGATAGAGGAGAGAAGCTGAGCTCTGTGATATACAGAGTTATATGATAGAGGAGAGGAGCTGAGCTCTGAGATATACAGGGTTATATGATAGAGGAAAAGAGCTGAGCTCTGAGATATATAGGGTTATATGATAGAGGAAAAGAGCTGAGCTCTGAGATATATAGGGTTATATGATAGAGGAGAGAAGCTGAGCTCTGTGATATATAGGGTTATATGATAGAGGAGAGGAGCTGAACTCTGTGATATATAGGATTATATGATAGAGGAGAGAACTGAGCTCTGTGTATATAGGGTTTATATTTATAGAGGAAAAGAGCTGAGCTCTGAGATATATAAAGGGTTTATATGATAGAGGAGAGAAGCTGAGCTCTGTGTATATAAGGGTTATATGATAGAGGAGAGGAGCTGAGCTCTGTGATATATCGGATTAAAATGATAAAGGAGAGAAGCTGAGCTTGTGATATAAAAGGGGTTTTATGATAGAGGAGAGAAGCTGAGCTCTGTGATATATAGGTTATATGATAGAGGAGAGGAGCTGAGCCTGTGATATATAGGGTATATGATAGAGGAGAAAAAGCTGAGCTCTGTGATAAAAATAGGGTTATAGATAGAGGAGAGAAAACTGAGCCTGTGATATATAGGTTTTTATGATAGAGGAAAAGAGCTGAGCTCTGAGATATATAGGGTTATATGATAGAGGAGAGAAGCTGAGCTCTGTGATATATAGGGTTATATGATAGAGTAGAGGAGCTGAGCGAGTTGATATGTAGGGTTATATGATAGAGAACTGAGGTCCCGTGATATATAGTGTTATATGATAGAGGGAGAGAAGCTGAGCTCTGTGATATATAGGGTATAAAAATGAAGAGAGAAGCTGAGCTCTGTGATACATAGGGTTATATGATAGAGGAGAGAAGCTGTGCTCTGTGATATATAGGGTTATATGATAGAGAGAAGCTGAGCTATGTGATACATAAGGTTATATGATAGAGGAGAGAAGCTGAGCTCTGTGATATGTAGGGTTATATGATAGAGAAGCTGAGCTCTGTGATATATAGGTTTATATGATCGTTGGGAGTAGATGAGTGCTGTGTTCTACAGGGTTATTTGATAGAGGAGAGAAGCTGAGCTCTGTGATATATAGGGTTATATGATAGAGGGAGAGAAGCTGAGCTCTGTGATATATAGGGTTATATGATAGAGGAGAGAAGCTGAGCTCTGTGATATATAGGGTTATATGATTTGCTGCAAAAAACTTGACCTGCTATTGGCTGAGAGGCAACCCTGGATCCCTTCAATGAGAGCCAATACTCCTCTATGCTGACCGGGAATACCTTAGTAAGGTTTAATAGGTTTTCTAAATCACACAACTGTTGTAAGGCAAAGCTATACTTTTCACAGATGTCAGGCAACAATAAATATTCCTGAAAATGTAATTATTCTATCTGCCAAGTGAAGAGCTACTTAAAGTTGATATAAAACAGTCAAACAATTGATAAAACACTGAAGTGCGGCTCTAAACTTTGGCCCTGACATTTCTACTATTATTTGTTTTTTTTTTTTGCTTAGAATATAAAAAGCTTAAAAGTAAAATCACTGAGACGATGGACGCTGCGTACGAGGGGGAAACAACAGCGGCTTATTTGTACTTAATTGGAAAGCGGCTTATCTGTACTTAATTGGGACACCGATTTGCTCCCACCATTACCAAGGAGGAAGTATCTGCAATTAAAAGCTTTTTTGTAGCACACAGAAATCATTTCCTATGAACTGTAATTCAGCTCGGAGATCACCGGAGACGTCTGTCAGTGGATCCTGTCAGTCTGACGCGCTGCGGCGCTCTCAAGGTGTGATCAGAGAAGAACTGACTCTTACAGCCCCTTCCCTTCTGGAATCACATAATAAGCTGTCAGCGGCAATTAATAGTTTTCACTCCACTGATTCCATTGCAGATGCTAAACAGAGCAGGTCAGCAAGGTGGCTCTGAGAGGCCTCCAATGCCTACACATTATAGAAGTACTGGTGCATCCAAATGGACGCTTCTTTCGCTGGGGTTATGTCAAGGTGCTTAGCAACCTCTTGACCTCCTGTGATGGTGACTACCGGTTCAGTAGCTTCAGTATATTCTGCTATACAACAGACTGACTCTTCTCACTGCACAGGAAAAATGGGGAAATTACTTAAAACTAAGGGCATGTCCCCACGGCAAGAATTTTTGGACGGTTTGGGTGGTCCGAAAACCAAAAACCGTCGGAAAACCTGCAACAAACTCTCTCCCATAGACTTCAATTGAAAAACCGCCCTGTAGTCCCCACTGAACGGTTTTTCCAATGGGGTTTTCAGACTGCCAGCGGACCGCAAAACATTAAACATGCACATTCTTTTGACCGGTTTCTAGACAGAAAATTAACATTGGAGTCAATGTAAACCATTCAAAACGTAGCCGGCGGTTTTTGACGCGGTTTTTTGGCCGGTTTTCGGTTTTTGCAAAAAAAAAGTGAAGAGGTGAAAAAACTGTCCAAAAACCGCTGGGAAAACCGGGACAAAAACAGTACCAAAAACAGTTCAAAAACCGAAAGCAGACTGGTTTTGTGATAAAAAGGCTGCGTCCCCACGGCAGCGGAAAAATACCGGCCGGTTTACCTGACCAGTATTTGTCCGGTTTTGCGGCCGTCCCCACGGCCGCAGGGGGGGCGGCTTTTCTCCGCGATGAGAGGAGAACAGCCCTCCCCCACCCCTTGAGGTGTTCATATTCCATCCGGAAACCAGACGGAAGAATGAACATGTTAAATGTCTTTTGAGCGGCCCGCCGGCGGCAAAACCTTCGGGCATAAAACCCGTGCAGTGGGGACTGCTACACAGGTTTTCCATAGAGCACAATTGTGCTAATTTTCGGCTGTTTTTTCAGGCGGTCTGAACAACTGCAAAACCGGCTGAAAAAAACCCTCCGAAACCCCGTCCTGGGGACCCCAAACAGTCCCCAAAACCCCTTGAAAAAGAAGGCAAAAAACAGCTTTTTTTTTGTCCTTTGCTGTTGAATGCCCCCTAAGGCATAGTTGGCAATTTTTGAAAATAAAAGAAGGAGGTTCCAGGCTGGTAAGCGGGCGAGCGCCCGTTTCCCCGCCTGTGGAACGGCCCGGCGGCGCCAGAGTAGGCACCACGCAAACCTGGCGCCGCGTCTTTTAAAAGGGCCCCCCCGCCGCCGTGGCGGCGGAGGAATGCCAAAAACCCCCACCGGAGGGGGGGGGGGGACCCCAAAATAGCGGGCCCCCCCCGCCAAAAACGGGGAGTTGGCTGTATGCCCTAAGGGCACCCCCCCACTGCAGTTTTTTCGGTGGTTTTTCAGCCGGTTTGCGTTTTGCAGCCCGCCTGAAAAAAAACATCCGAAAATGACATACGGGGCTCAATGGAAAAGCTGCAGCAGGTTTTCCCCCAGCTTTTTTGCCGCCCCGCAGTCCCCGCAAAGCTTTTGTTATGCAATTTTTACGCCGGTTTCCAGACGGAACTGTGCATTCAATGTAAGGGGGAGGGCTTTCTCCCAATCATGTGGAAAAAGCCCCCCCAACCCCGCCCGGGGGAGGCCGCAAAAAGGCCAAATACCGGTGGCAAAGCCGACCGTTTTTGCACTTCCCGTTAAAAAACGCCCCACGGCAGTGTAAAAAAACGTCCGGGGAAAAAATCCGTGCATGCGGTCCACTCCCGGGTTTACACAGGGGGTCCGGGTTGGGAGGGGGGGATAATAATAAGGGGGGTTTATGGAAAGAGTCTGGTCCCGTCCAAAATTAACTGGATGAACAGATCTGGAAGACATAAACGTTGGATTTAAAAGTTTGGGGCCAGTGCTTGGGCCCCCCATCAGGACAGAAATGGGAATGGTATTAAGATATTAAAGGGGCTTTGCCTAGTAATGTTGATTTGGATTTTCCCAAAAGGGGATTTAATCATTTTAAAATAAATATGTGATTACAAAAAGTAAACCCTGTGAGACTAAGCTTTGCCAGTCCCCCCTTTATTTTCCTGAAAGTTACATTAGAACCCCCAGGACACTGGCAAGATTTGATCTGGCCCACGGGCCGTTCATTCTTACGGGGAACATGAAGGCGCTGCAAGGGGCTGGGAGAAAGTGCAGTGTAGGTCGTCGCTTAAGAAAAACCCACGTTTAATGTTATTATTTGAGTAAAATTTTGCAGCCTCCCTGCTTCCTCGCTCCTGCCACCCCTCTCCCCCGGCTCCGCATGCTTTGTTTAATTCCCCCAAGCAGAAAAGAGGTAAGGAACTACTTCGTGAAAAAAACCCCTTTTAAAGGGGCTAAAAGGGTAAAGGGGGGAAAAAAAATAAAATTATATATAGTAATTAGTGCTAGAAAAAAGTTGTATAGTGTATATTTGTAAATATGTAAATAAAAGTGTATAAGGGAACAATTTTTAGGGGCCAGTAAAGGGGAAAAAATTTTAGTTGGAAAGGGGGAATGTGGATGATTGGAAAGGGTAAAAAAGGGACCAAAAAAGGGAATTGAATGAAAGGCAAAAGGGCCATGTTTTTTTTGAAAAATACGTTTTTTTTTTGTATAAATTTAGCTGCCCTATTAAAATGGTCCAAACATTTAACAACAATAAAAGATTCCATAGAGGTCCATTATAAGTTTACAGACTTTTTCCAGAGGGTTTTTGAAAAACCCAAAAACCCCGTCTTAAAACCGTCCAAAAACCCTTCCGGGGGGACTGCCCAAAAGGGAGACATTTTGACGGGTTTTTGCACAATTTTTTTGGCGTTAATCGGCAAAATGAGCCCTGTGATGTACAATGCGCCAAACACATATTTAGGTCATTGTTGCAAACTCCAACTTCTAAAGCTCTAACATGAGGGGGTGTTTTGGGGGCGTCGCAACCCCCCCTTTAATATTAGCACATATATGAATTGATTCGGCAAAAGTAGGCGCATTAATGCTCGGAAGGAACCTAGCTCAAGTGATTCCCTAGCCTGGGATCGAAAGTGAGCTAGTTTACTATTTGGCCCCAAAAAAATTTCCAAAATTTTCAACTTACACCCTACACAATAAAAAAGAAAATTTATGATAATTATCAAACTATAAAATTTAATTATTTAAATTTAATCAAAAATGTTATCAAATAAAATTAATATAAAATTATATAATATCCCAAAAATATAAAAATATCTCCCATAAAATGTACATAAAATTAATAGAATGTAAAACTAATTTTACATTAAATGACCACTGATGATGTTGTTCAGATTTTTACATTTTTAATTTTTACTACATTAAATTTCAAATTTGTTTTTGCTGCTCTCATCCTTTATTCTACATACAGCAAGAACCAGCACAGCACAGGTCTTGCTGGGACCTGTGGTTCACCAAGAAGATCACTACCATAGTTTCTATTCACTGACAGGCTATCCTAATGACTTTTATTTCCAGCCTATCTATAGCCTTTATACATGTTTGGTGCATTACTAACGCGCCTAAGTTCTATAATGCGCCAAACACACAGACGAGGCGCAATGAACTTCAGACTCCATTTATAATCGCACAAAAACCACTTTCATACATCAGGCGCGTTATACACTGAAAGTGAGACTTGACTATTCACTTCCATGCGCCTTTTCTCATACATGTCGCCCTAAATGTAACTTAGAGGGGTTGTTCAGTGAAGGGATGTAACCAGACAGCAGCGCCGGGCCCCTCCACCTCAGTAGCGCCGGGCCCCAGAAACATATAGCGGCGGACACATCAGAGTGTCTGCGGCCTGCTCTCTCTACCATTACCATGGAGCAAGGGGCGGTAGCTGCCGACGGCGGCGGGCCCCCCCCGCTTCATAGTCTGGACGGGCCCCGTACGGCAGTACTGGTTGTACTGCCCGAACGGCAGCCCTGTTACCAGTGCTCTTAGAAAAATAAGATGGGCCCTTGCACCCAATGACCGGAAACTGAAGCAGGAGACGGACGGTTTTTGCTTACTGCCATGTTGACGCACCCTAAAACTGTACTCAAAGGGAACATTTCTATGATGTTTTGAGGTATTCCTAGGTGGGCCAGGCTTTAGTCTACTTTAACATGACATTACCATAGTCTGATGCCTTATGTACCATGTATGTCAAACGTACCCATAGGCAAAGCCATTTACTTAATAGGGGCCAAAGAGTGTTCTTAGGGCCTTAGTCGGCCAATGGGAGACGGCCGGTTTTTGCTTACTGCCATGTGGACACACCGTAAAACTGTACTGAAATGGAACATTTCTATGATGTTTTGTGGTATTCCTAGGTGGGCCAGGCTTTAGACTACTTTAACATGACATTACCATAGTCTGCTTGCCTTATGTATCATGTATGTCAAACATACCCATAGGCAAAGCCATTTACTTAATAGGGGCCAAAGAGTGTTCTTAGGGCCTTAGTCCGCCAATGGGATAGACTTTTTTTCTGTCTATACAGTAAGTGCTATTCTATACAGAGACATCCAGTTTTACCATGCCATATATGTTTGGTTTTTTTTATAACAGCCTATGTGCGATGGCTGCACATGTCGGAGAGATATGTTGGAGGCTTCCATTGGAAGGTCACCCAATTGACACCTCCGACCGACGCTGCAAGCACAGTGTGCAAAATGCTCGGAGGTATGCACTCATTGTATAAATTTGTGCACCCCCCATGGACTACATTTGGACAAATGGATTAGATTTACCTCTAAATGAAAAAAGAAACATTGATGTGCAGCCTTTTGTGCTCCATTAAAAATGATTGAGTCACTGGCTGCACAGAGTCGCTCTCCGGAGTTCAGGCTGCTCTTTCTTCCAAGTAAACATTTCACCTCTGAGTTTAGCGCACTGAGATCACGCGGAGGATATCACAAATCAGGCTGACAGATTAATGCAGGTTATGCAGTTTATTTATCCCTTCCACGAGGACGGAAGAAAGAAAGAGGGCGCAGTGATTGCAATTGCGTCCTGTGGCAGAGAAATGTGACACGGAGCCGTTGATAGTTTTTTTTTCAATGGCTTCATAAACATTAGGCGCTGATGCGTGAGGCCGGGCTTTGCATACAAAGCAGTTCCAGTTCCTTGAATGGGCTGCACTTCAGACCCTGCCGGCAGCAAAGGGCTCAACGGGTTTAAAAAGGGCCCGATTTTCCAGTTAATTGACTTCAGTTAGCGTAATGATAAGTGGACTTCATAGCAGAACGTCTAGCATATGAAATATAAATGGAGGACAAGCAGAGCACTTACCGAGTGGTCCATGGCACCGTCTAATTGCCTGAAAGAACACTGAACCCAGGGTGCAAGTGAGCAAAGAACATTGAGATGAACTGGCCACCCACGCACAGTGGATTCAGCCATTGCCTCCTGTTCTTTTCATAGGCCCCAGTCATCTCACAGAGGAATCGCCTGGTTTCTTTTCCTATGAGCAGCAAAATGTATCTACAGACCTGTCCACTGCTATGGCGCTGATGGTCTTCCTTCACCTGAGGCAATTTGGTGTCCTAGTCCCACCTGAAGCTTAAAGGGGTTGTCTGACTACAGACAATGATGGCATATTGTTAGGATAGTTACATAGTTAGTACGGTTGAAAAAAGACACGTGTCCATCAAGTTCAACCAAGGGTGGCGAAAATGTGGGTGAAGGGAGAGAGTTTAACCCCAGCCTCACCACTGATTAATGCCCTGAAAACCACAAGGCAAGAACCAATCTGCTCCAGTGGAGACCCCATCTCTGACCCAAGAGTCTCCACCAGCCAGGATCCAGAATTTTACATGGCTACGTACGCATTAATATTCTTTAGTTCCAGGTAGGTATCTAAGCCTTTTTTGAGACTCCCAACTGTTCCTGCGGTGACCAGCTCCTCAGGCGGCTAGTCCACAGATTCACAGTTCTTACAGTACAGACCGCTTTTCGCCTCTGGAGATTGAATCCTTTTCTCTCTAGCCGAAAGGAATGTCCGCTTGTCTTTTGAGGGGGCTTTACATGAAATAATTTTTCCCCATGCTTTTTGTAGGGACTATTTATATAAATTAATCATGTGCCCCCGGAGCCGTCTTTTCTCAAGACTAAATAAGTTCAATTCTGCTAACCTCTCCTCATAACTAAGATGCTCCATTCTTCTTATAAGTTTGGTTGCTCGTCTTTGCACGCTCTCTAGCTCCATTACATCTCTTCTATAAACTGGGGCCCAGAACTGAACAGCTTATTCTAAGTGAGGTCGCACCAATGCTTTATACAGCGGTAGAATTACATCCTTGTCTCACGAGTCCATGCCTCTTTTAATACACGCCAATATCTTACTTGCCCTAGAGGCAGCTGATGGACATTGTGCTGTTCTGTAGTCTATGATCTACAAGAGTGCCCAGATCTTTCTCAACAAGCGATTCTCCAAGTTTTTCTCCCACTAGGACATATGATGCTTGTAGATTATTTCTACCGAGATGCAGAACCTTACATTTATCCACATTGAACCCCATTTGCCAAGTGGATGCCCAAGCACTCAGTGTGTCCAGGTCTGCTTGCAATTTATGAGTATCTCCATAGATTGCACTATCCTGCATAGCTTGGTGTCATCTGCAAAAATAGAAACCGTGCCCTTCCACTAAATCATTAATAAATACATTAAATAAGAGAGGACCTAATACTGAGCCCTGCGGCCACTCACAACCGGGGACCACTCAGAGTAGGAGTCATTTACCACCACTCTCTGAGTACGATCTGATTGCCAGGATATACCACCCTTGTCTGATAAGTCCAGGTCCACCTCTAGGATCTGCACCTATCACCTAAACGATCCCCAAAACCTCTCCATTCTGAACGGAGAGGTGGTCAGGACTCTCCCATAGAAATGAATGGAAATTCCGATTACAGCTGAGCATCAGAGAATGATGAAATATCCTAGCGATATGCCATCAATGTCTGTAGTGAGACAACCCCTTTAACATTCTTGCAAATCAGCTCCTCCTCACCACGGTGGAAGCTATGCTCTATGAAATACAATCTCCAAAGGTAACAGGGTTTCACCCATGACCTGGGCTGAGCTGAACTACCCAACACCTTTGGCACTTCCATAAGTCCTGGCCACTGCAAACCGCGACTTATTGTGGACTCCACTCCGCCCTTTGATGGTGGCCTCAAATGACACGCTGAGGTCATGTATTCATAGGACCCTGTAAGGGTTTGTGCATTTTATACAAATCTGTCCCACAGTGTGCCCTGGCAAGCTGAGTTACCAATTTATGACACACTCATTACTGATGAAATCTTATATTAAATTGAAAGGCATGTTCTCACCATGCTGTTTCACAGAGCCTGCTCCTCACAGCCAGCTTCAGGCTCCCACTTCCCGTTCAGACTGTGGGCAGTTCTACAGCAGTGAGTGACATTTCAAGTACAGCAAACGAAGCTCAAACAGGACATTTCCTCTATTGATTTCTATGGGGTTATGGTGGCTATGTCATGATCTCTGTTTGGGTTCCTTGTTTCATGGTAACTCAAAGTAGACTAAAGACGCAGAGCGAACCAAGCCTCAGCATGCTTTATGCCATATCTGTCAAACTTAAGCCCCACGGACCGAATTTAGCTCACCAATGAAAGCTTAGACATAGAGAGCGGGGGTGGACACGGTCTGGACGCAGAAGAACCAGCTCTACACCTTCCCCAGTACAAAGAGCAGGCATTATCTTGGATTCGGCACACACCTCTACATCGTGGCACAGGCCACCCAAACACCCTACCCAGCCTCCAAAGACCTCCAAGACAACCATAATACCAATGTGGCTCTCGGTGAAAATGAGAGTGCCAAGCCTGCTCTATGTTGTCGAGAGTGAATTAGCAAACATATACCTCCTTAATCCAGCATCCAAAAAATCCAGAAACAGAATGGTAAATTATACACATGAGATGCACAATTATCCAGAACATTTCATAATTCGGTCCCTTCCCCGCCAGGTAAAAAGAAATTGCACAGTGAAATCCCAACAAGCTAAGCAACATTTCCATTTTGTCAGTCATTATGCTTCGTTTTGGAGCAGAGTTGCTACCACTCAGTGATTGACACCGCAATGTTCATTCACACCTGATTATAGGCACCATTTTTTAGAAACATGCAAAAGGTATAAAGGAAACAGAGAGAAAAAAGGAAAAAAATTGTCTTGATTCAAAAGTGTAACACTTACTTAAACAGTATGGGAACCACTAAACACACACAATGCATCAAAACAGCCCGCTCCCTCCAGAAGCTCCGCTATTACCGCGTTCACAATCATTACATTGTAGATGTAAATACCGCCGTGCCGGCAATAATATCAGGTTATTATTCAATGTGTACAGAATGCGCTGCTCACCCCTTGGCTCTCACTATATTCTCCATGAATACCCTGCTCTCGTCTTGGGTTACAGTTCAGTTAACTATTTCCTGACCGTTTACCCCAGTTCCTGACCAGTCACATTTTCGTTTGTTTAGTACATCCAGGTTTGAATGCTATAACGCTTTCTCATACTGGGTTATTCAACTATTTTTTTTTTTGCCTTTTTTACATGATAGGTAAGACTTCCTTTTTATGTAATGATTACATGTGATTCTTTATTTAATAAGGGAAAACACTAAAAATAAAGAAAGTCTCAAAAATAGAGGGATATTTGGGTGAAATTTTAGGATGAACATAACAGTGGGGACTGCTGCAGGGATTTTCTATTAAAGGGGTTTTGCCAAGAAGTGAGTTCCTTACCTCTTATCTGTTCAGGAGAGAAGATTAACTGTGCATGCTGAGTCAGGGGTGAGAGGTAGTGGGGGTGAGCAGAGAGTCAGGAAGCGTCTGCAATGTTTACTCAATTACATTACAACCAGTGGAGTCTCTATACAAAATACACAGGCTCATTCACTGCTTTTTCTCCCCAGTCCCTTGCAAGCTCATGTTTCCTGTCATCAGATAAGAAGTGCAGACAACGCAAGCATGGCCAGATCAGCTCCTGTCAGTGTCCTGGTCATGTCTAATATAAACTTTCAGGTAACGAAGGGGGACTGAGCAATGCTGTAGCTCTCACATGCTTCACTTTTTTTAATGACATATATTTAGAAAAGTGATTAAATTCCCATTTTGGAGGATCCCATGTCAACATTAGATCGTGGCAAAACCCCTTTAAAGTCCATGGGGATGGTTGACAGTCAGTTTACAGATGGCTTTCAAAGCTGAAAACCGTCTGTCAATCCGACCGGAAATCCTGCGGTGGGGACAAGCCCTTACACAGCTGATGGGTAGCTGATGTTTTTTCAGGGTGAATGATAAAATAAGGAGGGGGAAAAAGGGAGTCCAAAAAATAAAGAAAGAAACATTGTGTTCTCCGGAAAGTTATCTTACAAAGTTTCTTCTATTCACTTGTACTGTTGATTTATGCAAAGTTTGTGAAAAGTTAGTGGCCGCTAAGCCTGGATATGATTTCCCACGTGGTGCAGTTAAGAGCCGCCAACATCTTGTGTAATGTATACCTAGGAGCAACACAGGAGGCAAAGACTGAAATAATTATCAACTGATAAAGTGCAACAGAAAAAAATATCTATTACATTATTGTAGGCGGATGATGGGAAAAATACACGTAATCTCCCATGCATGAGTACAGTGCACTTATACTCACAGATAACAGAACGGAGCCTCATGGAAGATTTAACCAGTTACTGCGCAAAGACACTTCCCAGACCCAGCAGAGGATAGAGAGATATACGGATGTGAAATAGACAGGGGTGGACATACCATGGAGGCTATAGGGGTCCAGCAGGTAAAGGGGCTGCTGCCACCTTAGCGCAGCTTCCTACTCAGCATGTAGATGCCTGAGCTATTGAATTTCATAGCTATAACCATTACTGATAGACTGTTAGGGTCTGTGCACAAGGTGGCAAAACATCCAGTATATCCATCAGGAATGTATGATGTAGCTTATACAGAACAAAATGACATTCTGCTTATTGCAGTTAGCTTCTGCTACAGGAAACAGAATAGAATAGGGGGTAGAAGACGAAGGGGTAATCTGTGTGGGAATGGATAGACCGAAAAATAGATAGATATGAGAGATAGATAGATAGAAAGATAGATAGATAGATATGAGATAGATAGATAGATAGCTATAGGGGATATATATAAAGAGATAGATAGATATGAGAGAGATAGATAGATATGGATGATATGAGATAGATTGGGTAGATAGATATGGGAAGATATGAGATAGATAGATAGGATAGATGATATGGATAGATATACAGATATGAGATAGATAGATATGAGATAGAATGGGATAGATAGATTAGAAGATAGATAGATAGATTGAGATAATAGATAGATAGATAGGAAGGAGATAGATAGATAGATAGATAGATAGATAGATATGAGATAGTAGATAGATATGAGATAGTATATGATATGAGATTAATAGGATAGATAGATGTAAATAGATAATAGATGATAGTAGATATATAGATATGAGATATATAGATGGATGGACAGAAAAATAGATATGGGAGATAGAGAGATAAGTAGATGTAGATAAAATACAAGAGCTTACCATCTATGTGGATATCTAGATATATATGATATAAATAGACAAGTAGACAAATATATGATAGATAGATAGATATGAGATAGATAAATAAATAAATAAATAGATATATAGATGGATAGATAGATAGATATGAGACCGATAGATATAAGATAGATACATTGGTAGATAGATGTAGATACACAAAATACAAGAGCTTAAAATCTAGGTGGATATCTATCTAGAAAGATATGAGATAAATAAACAGGTAGACAAATATGTGATATATAGATAGAAAGATGCAGATAGATAGATAAATAGATATATATGAGACAGACAGATAGACATAAGATAGTTGGCAAATAGATAGTTATATGTATACAAGAGCTTAAGATCTAAGTGGATATTTATCTAGATATACAGATAGATAGATAGATAGATAGATAGATATGGGATAGATAGATAGATAGATATGGGATATATAGATAGATAGATAGATAGATATGGGATAGATAGATAGATATGGGATAGATATGGGAAAGATGGATAGATAGATGGATATGAGATAGATGGATATGGGATAGATAGATAGATAGATAGATAGATATGGGATAGATAGATAGATAGATAGATAGATATAGATAGATAGATAGATATGGGATAGATAGATAGATAGATAGATAGATAGATAGATAGATATGGGATAGATAGATAGATAGATAGATAGATAGATAGGGGATAGATAGATAGATAGATAGATAGATAGATAGATAGATAGATAGATAGATAGATAGATAGATAGATAGATATGGGATAGATAGATATGGGATAGATAGATATGGGAAAGATGGATATATATGGGATTGATGGATGGATATGGGATAGATGGATAGATAGATGGATATGGGATAGATAGATAGATAGATAGATAGATAGATAGATAGATAGATAGATAGATATGGGATAGATAGATATGGGATAGATAGATAGATAGATAGATATGGGATAGATAGATAGATAGGGATATGAGTTTAGATATGGATAGAGAGATAGATAGATATGGGATAGATAGATATGGATAGATAGATATGGGAAAGATAGATAGATAGATAGATAGATAGATAGATAGATAGGGGATAGATAGATAGATAGATAGATAGATATGAGATAGATAGATAGATAGATATGGGATAGATAGATATGGGATAGATAGATATGGGATAGATAGATAGAAAGATAGATATGGGATAGATAGATAGATAGCTATGAGATAGATAGATAGATAGATAGATAGGAGATAGACATGACAGATTGATAGATAAATGTAGACAGATAAGATACAAGAGCTCCCGCCTAGACTACTGCAACATCCTTCTCTGTGGCCTTCCGTCCAGCACCCTTGCTCCCCTTCAAACCATTCTCATCTCTGCTGCCCGTCTTTTCCACCTCTCTCCTCGCTACTCCTCTGCCTCTCCCCTCTGCCAATCCCTTCACTGGCTTCCCAGTGCCCAGCGAATTCATTTCAAGTTACTAACCATGACCTACAAGGCTCTCCATGACCTCTCCTCTCCATACATCTCTGCTCTAACCTCTAGATAGCTCCCCTCACGCACTCTCCGCTCCTCACAGGACCTTCTACTCTGCTCTCCCCTTATCAGCTCCTCACACAACCGTCTCCAAGACTTCTCCCGTGCTTCACCCACACTCTGGAACTCACTGCCCCAACACATCAGACTCTCCTCCACTTTCACCAGCTTCAAAAGCAACCTGAAAACCCATTTCTTCAAGCTTGCCTATAACCTTCACTAAACTTGTCACTACTTCCTCCACAGACATGTCTGCCCCTCACCTCCTGTCTCTTTCCCCCTCCTTGTAGATTGTAAGCCCTCGCGGGCAGGGTCCTCTCTCCCTCTGTCGTGCCAATTGTCATTATCCCTTATCACTGTACTCGTTTGACTTATGTAATGTATGTAAACCCCTCGAATGTACAGCGCCCTGGAATCAATGGCGCTTTAAAATAAATGATAATAATAATAGCTCAGAATCTATGTGGATAAATATCTATCTAGACAGATGTGGGATTGATAAACAGATAGCTACTAGATAGATAAAACAGATAAGAGATGGATAACGTAGATACAGTATGAGATAGACAGATGCAAACAAGAAAGATATGAGATAGATCCATACGTACATAAAAGAGACAGAAATGAAAGATGGATAATTGTAAGTTATTGCTTTCGCTTTACTTGAAAATTAGTCACAGAGCACAATTGATAAGGAATAAATTAACATACACTACATGACCTGGGAGCTCTGTACTGGTTCTACTCAATGGGAAGAACCATATGGAATCCTACAGGCAATGCTCTATGGGAAAAATATGCAACTGAGATCTCATTCAGAAGGAAGAAAGTTGTCTCGCCAGTGCCACCTATAGGTTGCTTAGTTAATGACCCACAAAAGAGTCTTGGACCATGCCTGGACATATTGCATATAGATCACTGAAGCACGAGAGGTCAGATGTTCCTAATTCTTACTGAAAAACATGGTATGGATACAAGTCTTTCAGAATTGTCTTCCATGACGAGTAACTCTCATTTCATAAATATGCTCATGTGAGACTTCCTCATAGCCTGACAGAACTAAGCATATAGTGCTCTCAAAAAAATCACAAGGGAGGGAGCTCTGATCGGTTGCTATGGACTCTGATGGGTCGCTATGGGCTCTGATTGGTTGCTATGGACTCTGATGGGTTTCTATGGGCTCTGATTGGTTGCTTTGGGCTCTGATTGGTTGCCATGAACTCTGACTGGTTGCTATCAGCTCTAATTGGTGCTATGGGCTCTGATTGGTTGCTATTGATTCTGATTGGTTGCAATGGGCTCTGATTGGTTGCTATGGATTCTAATTAGTTGCTATGGGCCCTGATTGGATGTAAAACTGTCCTTGTTACCCATAGCAACCAATCAGAGCTCATAGCAACCAGACAGTTTTCATACATGTCCCCCATAACTATTATAAGCATGAAAATTGTGTCTACTTTTAGTCACCAGATACTTTTGGGCCTTTGGTAGTTATTCTATCCATATGAAGCAATTTGCTCATCTACGGCTGCCAAGCTACCTGCTTCCAGCGGGCGTCATGTGTCAGACTGTGCCAAAAACTGGCCAGTGTAGACCTGCACTAACAATTATCCCCTTATTATCATCAATACCAGGGATTAGATCAATCTAATCTCATGTAGCCAACTACACAGAACAGATTGTAATGCAGATAGGACGCAGCCGACGTGAGAGGAGAAATCCTCAAGCTAATTCTTTGTCGCCAGTGAACCAAAGCAAATCCCCGATTTATAGAGGTGCTCGTTAAAGATGCTTGTTTTTATGACCATTTGGCCACAGCGCAGCCTTCAAATTGCACGTCTCTCCTCATATTAATCAGGGCACACATACGCAAGCATAGCAATTACAAAGGTGAGATGGGCCCCATGACAAATATTAAAATGGGGACTTTCATCTGCTTCCCAGCAGAGTCCTACATGATATCCTTTAAAATAAGAAATGCAACCTGAGCAACCCCCAGACCCAGAGGAATTGTATAAATTCTGGATTAGTAGTGACAGACTAAAATATTATCTATAATCAATTATTAATATTATAATTTATCTCTCTGTATTTATCTATCTTTATACTTACCTTTATATTCCATCTATCTATCCCATATCTATCTATTTATTTATCTATCTGTCTATCCCATATCTATCTATTTATCTATCTATCCATCTATTAATCCCATGATCTATCTATTTATCTATCTATCCATCTATCTATCCCATATCTATCTATTTATTTATCTATCTATCTATCCCATATCTATCTATTTATCTATCTATCCATCTATCTATCCCATATCTATCTATCTATCTATCTACTTTTCCATATCTATCTTCTACCCTTACTATCTCATATCTTATATCTTATCCATATCTATCTATCTACCCTCTATCTATCTCATATCTATCTATCTATCTAGCTATCTATCTATCTACCCTCTTTCTATCTATCTACCCTCTTTCTTTCTATCTATCTATCTATCTACCCTCTTTCTTTCTATCTATCTATCTATCTATCTATCTACCGGTCTGTCTGTCTGTCTATCTATCTACCCTATATAAATCTATCTATCTATCTATCTATCACATCTCTCTCTTTATCTCCTATTTATCTATCTATATTTTATATCTCTACTACTTTATCTATATATGTAGCTATCTCATATCTATCTACCTATACATATCTCTGTATCTATTTATCTACCTGTCTATTTAGCTATCTATATTTATATTTATTTTTGTATCTCTACATATCTATCTCATATTTATCTTTTTATCTTTCTATATATTTATCTCATACTGTATATATCTATTTAATATCTGTCTATTTTGTATGTATGTGTCTCTCCATCCATCCCTCTATCTTTCTATCTATCTATCTATCTATCTATCTATCTAATCTCTCTCTTTCTCTATCTCCTATTTATCTATCTATATTTTATATCTCTGTATCTCTACCTCTTTATCTATATATCTATCTCCTCCTTCTTCTCATCACGTCTCTTAAAACTAAATGTGGATAAAACCGGACTCATCATCTTCCCACCATCCCCCTCCATCCCTCCACCTGATCTCTCTATCACAGTCAATGGCTCTACACTATCAACGGTCCCGCAAGTCCGCTGCCTTTGGATAACCCTTGACTCCTCTCTATCTTTCAAACCACACATCCAAGCCCTCACCTCTGCCTGCCGCCTCCATCTGAAACATATTTCACGCATCCGCCCATTCCTCAACTAGGACACTACAAAAATGCTGGTCCATGCCATTGTCATCTCCCGCCTAGACTACTGCAACATCCTTCTCTGTGGCCTCCCATCCAGCACCCTCGCTCCCCTCCAATCCATCCTAAACTCTGCTGCCCGTCTTATCCACCTCTTTCCTCGCTACTCCTCTGCCTCTCCCCTCTGCTGATCCCTTCACTGGCTTCCCATTGCCCAGCGAATCCATTTTAAGTTATTAACCCTGACCTACAAGGCTCTCCATGACCTCTCCCCTCCATACATCTCTGCCTTAATCTCCAGATATCTCCCCTCACGCAACCTCCGCTCCCCCCAGGACCTTCTCCTCTGCTCTCCCCTTATCAGCTCTTCACACAACGGTCTCCAAGACTTCACTCGTGCCTCACCCGTTCTCTGGAACTCACTGCCCCAACACATCAGACTCTCCTCCACTTTGACCAGTTTCAAAAGCAACCTGAAAACCCATCTCTTCAGGATAGCCTATAACCTACACTAACCCCACCACCAGTACACACCGGCCCACAAACATGTCTGCCCCACACCTTCCTTTTCCCCTCCCCTCCTCCCTTCTAGATTGCAAGCCCTCACGGGCAGGGCCCTCTTTCCTCTCTTTATCAGTTACTAGTCATTTTTCGTCACCATTGTATTTGTTCAACATTTGTTATGTATGTAACCTCCCTTGAATGTACAGCGCCTAGAATCAATGGCGCTCTAAAATAATAATAATAAATAATAATAAAAATAATCTCATATCTATCTATATTTTGCATATCTCTGTATCTATTTCCTATCTAATTATTTGCCTATCTATCTCATATCTATATATCTATCTATCAAATATCTATCTATCCCATATCTATCTCATATCTATATATCCATCCAATATCTTACCCTATCTATCCATCATCTCCTATCTATCAAATCTCCCTATCTATCCTATTCTATCTATCCATCCATATGTATCTATCCATTATCTATCTATCTATCTATCTATCTACCCATATCAAATTCTATCTCATATCTATCAATCCATATCTATCTATTCCATATCGATCTATCCTATCTATCCTATCTATCTATCTATCTATCCCATATCTATCTATCCATTTTCTTTTCTGTCTGCAGATCTACCCAACATCTACCCCATATCTATCTATCCCCAATATTATCTATCTTCTCATATCTATCTACAGTATCATCTATCTAGTTTTACCAATATCTATCTATCCTTTCTCCTATCTATCTATCCATCCCATACTTCTATCCCATTCTATCTATCCCTATCTATCTATCCCATTTTAATCTATCCCATATCTATCTACTATCTCATATCTATCTTCTATTTTTCTATCTATATCTATCTAGCTTTTTCTACTATAAATATCCCCCTCTTTCCGTCTTCTGTCTGTCAGAGAAAAAACTAACTTTTGGAATTCCCTTGATTTCTGCATTGGTCACTAATATCATGTGGCTGATCATGCTCAGTTCATGTCTTTTCTTAATCTCATACTAGAAAACATCTATGTGAGCTCACAGTGTAGGGAGAAAAAGCCAGTGATCTACTGTGTTAATTGGCAGAAGGTGTTTTAATGAAGGAGATGGGATATGTGGGTTTCCTCGGTGCTTTGCCCATTAAATAACAGTGCACATAAAGGAAACAATCAGGGCAGAGTTGGCGGTGTTCTGGGATTTTACAATCTGCAGCACATCAATTCTAGTATGAATTTTTTTCACCATGGACATCTTTTACCCTAGTGCTACTGCCACTAATATGGTTTTGACACTATAGTGACCTCTCTGATGTCACTAGCCCCTAACAGCTGGGCAGGGGAGCCATCTGTTATTCTACACCGCTGGTAGAGCACCCCTTTAAATTTCAGCATCTGTCACAGACATTATTTTGAAGTCTGGGAACAATGCACAATGCAGTGCCTTCGCCATGTTCTGGAGATGACAGGAGAAACATTAGTATTTGGACGTTTTAACACTGTGGAAATTTCAGCCCGCAGCTTTTTAGAACGTATCATGTTATTTATACAAGGTGTAAAACCCTTCTATGTGAAAATGAGTAACACGCGCAAAAAAATAAAGGCAAGAATTCAGCGTGAGAAATTCTGCTACTTAAAATTCCGAAACATTTAGATGTTGACGGGTTGGAACAGGCAAAGCTTAAATAGAAAGAAGTCTGGAAGCACAAGAGCACCGGGGAGGGTAGGAAAACATGTCAGAGATGATCCTTATCGTAAAAGACGCCGAGGTTTTGATAGAAGCTCAGAAGTAATTGGATAAATCTTGGTCTATAAAACGGCCGCTATTTCTGGGAAGATGATTGCAAATGCAAAAAAAAATATTTCAGGCTCCCATCAATTTAACACGGGTTACAAGGGTGAATGGAAAGACTAAGTAGTAATATTGAGGAATAATCCTGGTGAAGATACAAAATCAATCTGTAACGTGTTGTTTTTATTGAGATTAGCGTCTCCGAGTGACGAAACAGCCCTCAGTCATTTCAGGCAATGCAGTCGGAGCACGGTTTAGGGTATGCAGCCGAGACCAGTTGTTCTCCCCTTGGGGATGTGCTGCCTGAGTATTCCAGACACGTCCAAGAAGCCCATGCCTCTGGAAGACCTTCGTGGGAAAGGGCATTGTGTCCTCAGGGTCAGGGCCAGGATTATGGATATTCCAGTAGATGTCAGTGCAGTAGTCTCCATTCAATACTTATATACAGAGCCAGATTATAGAAACAAACCCTGCACCACCATGAGGACCTAGGGCGTCTCCACTGCTCCAATCCCAACTCCTCAGAGAGGATGTTGGGTAAAAAGTGTTTGGCTATCTCTTTTGCAGTCACCGACTAAATCTAAGTTTTAATGTAGCAAAATGTTCTCGCTGCAGAACCAGGGCTGTGGAGTCGGCAAGACAAAGCCCTGACTCCGACTCCCGACTCTGACTCCTGACTCCCTCATACATGGCGCATGTTTAACTGATAACTTTACTGTAGTAAAATGGTAACATCCGGCTGTTTATCACCTTATGATACAATAATCAAGCTATTTAGGCAGAACAGACACTGACAAGCAAAAGGGTAACAATGTTTTGATCTTTTGAACACTTGTGGGTAGAGTTGAAAAATAAGCTGTATTTGTATTTTACCGTCCTGCTCTCTCAATGACCTTTGTCTTATCTGAGAGCAGGAAGTCGTGACTCCACAGGTCGGCTCATAGGTCTGCCGGCAGCTTGAGAACAGGGTGTGTTATCTCTAGCAAACAAAGAAGATTACTTTTGTTTACCTTGAGCTCTGAAGCTCTCTGCTCTATAGATAAGATCTCCTGCTCTCATGCCAGTGCAATAAGAAGAGCTGTGAATACGGAGGGGATATGCTGATCACTGCTATGGAACCAGTCACAGCCTAACCAGGAATAGACAGGAAGCATGAATCTAAAACGGCTTGTGGTTTAGTAAAACAGCATGGTGAGACTACAGTACTCTGCTTCCAGGACTGGCGATAACTCCCACTTCAGTCAAGATCATGTAAATCATTAAAGGGTACACACGAGGGTAAAGGGTACACACACAATTGGTAGAAAATTACTATTAAAACAAGAATATTTATTCAGAGTCCACAATAATGCTTATGTGTTTGGTACCTTGCTACTAATCATACAGTCCAAAAGGCAGTTTGGAGTACCAAAAGGTTTAGCACCCAAAAAAAATTTTGGCCATAAGAAAGAAATTAAATGAATGTGTTCTAGACCCTGAGGAAATCCACATTTTATAAGGCAGTATATGCTTTATTGGCATTCCGCACTGGCATAGTTACAAAGAGACTAATATGGCTGGAGCAAGCATACGTTTTAGGATGGTGACGCCAAGTTTTAAAGAGCAAACGTTGAATATCAAGACTATTTTTTCTTCTCAGAATGCTGTGAGTACATATTGGATGAGTTCTGAAGCAGTTAAGTACTTGAACATTTTAATACTGAAAAACTTTATTAAGTTATAGAAGTAGGAATCTTTTTTCATGGCTCCGTACACTTAATAGGGAACCTGTTGCTAAGACTCTGAATTCCCTACTGGTCATCTATGTCTCTTCTCTTAAACTGTAATATCTTATCGTATAAGAGAAAGTAAATGGACCATGGATACCAGCAAAGAACATGGATTTTGAAAGAGAAGAACTGGGAAATTTGTAGGTGTTGGAGGAGGGCGGTGACAGTAGGTAGCTGAAGGACCACTGTCCAATGTTAAATTTGTGGGTGCATCCCTGTCAGAACTTATACTAGGTAATGTGTCTGTAATAAGATTTACCATTATGACTCAGAATACATCTGTAAAATGGCATGCATTAGAACTTGCCTCAGTGTGCCCCCCTGGCTTCCATTAAAGGGGTTTTGCCACGATGTAATGTTGACGTGGGATCCTACAAAATGGGTATTTAATCACTTTTCTAAATATATGTGATTACAAAAAGTGAAGCCTGTGAGAGCTACAGCCTTAATCAGATGCCCTTAGATTACTGAAAGTTTACATTCGACATGACCAGGACACTGACAGGAGCTGATCTGGCCGCGCTTGCATGTTTGCACTTCTTATCTGATTACAGGGAACATGAACTAGCTTGCAAGGGGCTGGGGAGAAAAGTGCAGTGCATGAGGCTGTCTGCTTTATAGAGAATCCACTGGTAGTAATGTTATTATTTGAGTAAATATTAGAGACGCTCCCTGCTTCCTCACTCTCTGCTCAACCCCCTCCCTCTCCCTCCTGCAGCCTTGTTCTATCTTCTCTCCTAAGCAGATAAGAGGTAAGGAACTTCACTTCTTGGCAAAACCACTTTAAGGCTGTGTTCACATGTTGGGCTAATGTCAGGATAACATTAAAGGGCTCTTCTCAATACAATGATTAGCTACCAACATGTAGGGAAAGGTTAGTGAAGACTTTTACTAAATACATTGCTCTTTTGATATCGAGATAAGAGATATTTTATATGCTCTGAGTGCACACAAGTATCTTTCAAGGATATTGTCAATATCTCCCTTTCTGATTAGCCAGAGAGCAGGGCAGAACAGAGTCTTTATCTCTAATAAGATTAGATTGTTTACCTTTTATAAGCACTTTTTTTTCACTCCTTAGAGCTCTGTAGTTTTCTTCACTCCTTATTAAATTTCCTACACTTATGTAACACTTGGTTAGTTATAGAGGATCTAAATATGCTAATCACTGCTAAAGACCCACCCACTGCCTTACCAGACAGCGTGAGTATGAAGCCGCTTGTGACCCTGTAAAATAACATGGTATGAAAACCCTTTTAAGTTTTCACAGTGATTTTCCAAAACCATGACACAAGTGAGTTATCGCAATATTATCTCAACAGGTGAATGCAGCTGCCATGTTAAAAGTATATGAAAACTGCATTTGAGTGGCTACATTTTTTTGTATGCAGTTCAGATATGCATCTTGACTGCAACATGTGAACACAGACCGATATAATGAGAATAGGAGATGTATACACTGCCAGCAATATTATCTCCTATGTAATATACAGGTATACCTTAGCTTACAAGCCAATAACTGAGCTTCATCCAACACCTTGTCTAAACTATACATAGTTCATATTGTACTGACCTAAGCTGGGTCCCCATCTCATAACTATCCACATAGACACATAGCCCAATTATAAGGGATGCAGATTAAAGGGGTTTTGCCACGAAGTGAGTTCCTTACCTCTTATCTGCTCAGGAGAGAAGATAGACAAAGCATGCTGAGTCACTGGGGGGGGAGAGGGAGGGTGTGAGCAGAGAGAGAGAGGAAGAAGGGAGCACCTGCACTGTTTACTTAAATAATTACATTACAACCAGTGGATTCTCTATACAGCCTCATACACTGCACTTTCTCCCCAGCCCCTTGCAAGCTCTTCGTTTCCTGTTCAGTTAGAAGTGAAACACGCAAGCGCGCAGATCAGCTCCTGTCAGTGTCTTGGCGTGTTTAAAAAGTAAACTGTAGGAAACTAAGGGGGACTGAGAATGCTGTAGCTCCCAGAGGCTCACTTTTTGTAATCACATTATTTAGAAAAGTGATTAAATACCTTTTGGAGATCCACGTAAATTTCATCGGGCAAAACCCCTTTAGTCTATTCCTTGACCTCCTCAGGAACCTTCACTTCATTATCGGAACCATGGATGCAGACCGCGCGACATAATCAGGTGAGTCTGAAAACACTTCTGAATTGCTGGCTTCTTCAAGGGCGAGAAAATTACCCACAGAATTAAGAATATGCAGAGGAGTTTAACAATGTATAAAGTCTGGCCAGAAAATGGAAAATAGATGGATTCTGAGGAAAAATAATCTAAAGTAGAGAACTTGTGGTTAATGTATTTTCTATTCCTAGAACATATAATGAGATAGATTTTCCTTTACCTTTCATTATCAGTTTCATGCACTATCAGGGTTTGTGGCACATCTTACGAATGAGAAGGCTAAAGGTACCCCTACAATTACTAGACAGTGAGTCGAACCCACTGATATAGGTGGGACTAGCTAATGTGTATAGCGGTCTCTCGATTCTCCTCTGATGACCGATGATGGAGGAAAGAAGAATTAGGCTTATTCTCTGTATCCTAAGAAAACATGCATGCATGGCTGAAAGGAGTGTGCATGTTACTGATGGAAATGTGATGGCTGTTGGTTGAATGCTTGTGTGGGCTACACAAGCATTCAACCAACAGCCATCTAAAGTGTATGGACAGCTTTGTACATGTGTAGTTAAAGGGAATGCCCATGATTTAAAAAAAAAAAAAAAATCATCTACTGGTTAAGACTGTTAGGAAATTGAAAAAAACAAAAAAAAATGTACTCACCTGTATCGGTTCTGACGTTCTCGGCCAATCCCCCAGCAATGATGTCACATCCATTGTTCATGTGACATTGCAGCCAATCATTGGCTCCAAAGGTCTCTTCTTGCAAGTACAGCATTGACTACAGCATCACGTGAACAACTGATGTGATGTGACTAGTAGGGGACAAGCGAGAAACACTGCAGCAGCTTTGGCACTGGAGCAGCAGGAACTTCAGGGATAAGTAAATTTTTGGTGACCAGTCAGCAATTTTTCTGAAAATTTTGGAGAAACCTTTTACGTATATAACAATGGTAATGATATAATCAGTACCTGATTATCTTAAAGGGCTTTTGCCACGATCTAATGTTGACGTGGGGTCCTCCAAAATGGTTATTTAATCACTTTTCTTAATATTATGTGATTATAAAAAGTGAAGCCTGTGAGAGCTACAGCCTAAGATCTCCTTAGTTTACTGACTGTTTACATTAGCTATGACCAGGAGCTGATCTGGCCATACTTGCATTGTTTGCACTGCTTATCTGATGGCAGGACACATGAAGGAGCTTTAAAGGGAGTGGGAGAAAAAAGCCTGTGTCTTTTGTATAGAGAATCCACCGGTTGTAATGTAATTATCTGAGTAAACATGCAGACACTCCCTGGATCCCTGCTCAGCCCTCCTCCTCCCCCTCCTGCAGCAGTCCATGAAGAAACAAAAGAACGCTGCCTGCTTGGAACTTATCTTCTCTCCTGAGCAGATAAAATGGAGAAACAAAACCCGTAGAGCTTGTGCACAATACAGTTATCCTCTGTGGATTAGCCAAACAATGTTTACTCAACTACAGAGACCGAGACTAAATATCAGCCTCGGGAACGTGCATGGGAGGTGGTGTGATGACATCACAGAGGAGGTACTTGTTTTTTTTTAAACACAGAAACACAACGCCCCTTTTTCAAGACATTAGATCAGAGTATCAGCCTGTTAGGTGGGGAAATCACTTCTTGGCAAAACCCCTTTAACAATTTCTTATGAAACCTATGCTAAACAACAGGAAGCAGAGTCTTCAGCTGACCATGCAGAAGTACTAAAAGTATATGATTTGATTTCCAAAATAATTTAAACTGTTTTCAGAGCGTGTCCTCACCCAAAACAATGTCAAAAAGCCTCCAAACCCACCAATTTTTTTTAACTGATTCCTATGTAAAATACTGTTCACACACAACAAGTTTTTTCTGCACTTTTTCCATGCTTCTTTGGAAGCTGTTTTAGACACTGAAAAAGTAGTATTATGTCAATTCTTGAAGCGTTTACCACACTGAAAATCTCCATAGGATCAATGGAGAGCTTCAAAACCTCATCCAGAACCAAGCTTGTTTTTGACATTGTTTTCCACACGGTTTTTGCCCTGGTTATTCATTTGTATGGATGAAACACAAAGAAAACAGTGTAGGAAAACCTTGTTGAAATCCTCATCAAAACCTGATTGCATCCTAGTCAAAATCTCCATGGAATAGTACTGCATTAAAGGGGTTTTGCCAAGAAGTGAATTCCTCACCTAACAGGCTGATGTTTTTAAAAAAAACAAGTACCTCCATGATGTCATCGCAACACCTCCCATGCACACTCCAGAGGCTGATATTCAGTCTCTGTAGTTGAGCAAACATTGGCTAAACCACATGGAAACTGTTTGTGCACAACTTAAAGGGTTTTTGTTTTCTCCCTTTATTGTCGGGGGAAGAAGATAAGATACAAGCGGGCACATTCATGAACGCTGCAGGGGGAAGGGAGGGGGCTAAGAGGGGGCTGTTGTTTACTCAGATAATTACATTCAACCAGAGGTTCTTTTAACAGACAAAGGCTTTGTTCCCCCCCCCCCTTAAAAAGCTCATTCATTACTTGAAGGGGTTAAGCAAGGCTGCAGCTATCACAGGCTATTTTAAACACATATAATTAGAAAAGTGATTAAATACACATTTGGAGGATCCCACGTCGACATTAGATCATGGCAAAAGCCCTTTAAGGCTCTTTTCAGACTATTTAAATCAGCTTCCAAATGAACCTTGTGAACATACCCTAAGGGTTCCTGGACAGAGGCAAAATACTGTGCAGGTGCCAAAATTAAGAAATAATAAATGTCTCCTAATTATAATGATTTTGATCTAAAAGAGGAGAGACAAAAAAGAACGAAAGAAATTTAAAAGGGAAAAAAAGGGAAAAAGAGATGACCAAAGAAAAGTGAGAAGTACAAGACACTGATGACATGCAGGAGAGACATAGGAAAGAAAAGAGAGGCATGAGAGACATAAGAGCTGTAGCAGACACAAAACGGATACAGGAGAGACACAGTAGTAAAAGAGAGGCATGTGAGACATAAGAATCAGGATAACATAGAAAAAGAGAGCATGAGAGCATAAGGTCGGAAGAAATAGAAAAAAAGGAAAAGGGGCCCCAGGAACAAAAGAGATGAAAGAGAGACAAATCCAAAAAAAAGAGAGACAAAAGAGATGCAAGAGAGACATAAAAAAGGAAGAGAGACAAAAGAGATGAAAGAGAGACATAACAAAAAAAGAGAGATAAAATAGATAAAGGATAGACATAGAAAAAAGGAAGAGAGACATAGCCAGAAAAAAAAGAGAGACAGGATAGACTTAGTAGAAAAAGGAAGAGGCAGGACAGACAAAAGGAATACAAGAGAGACAGTAGAAGAGGAGAGGCAGGAGAGACAAAAGAGATACAGGATAAACATAGAAAAAAGGAAGAAAGACAAAAGAGAAGAAAGCGACATAGCCAAAAAAAAAAGAGACAGGACAGACTTAAGAGGGAGGCAGGAGGATAAAAAAGTACAGGTAAACTAGAAAAAAGGAAAAGAGACAAGAAGAAAGAGAGACAGTAGAAGAGGAGAGGCAGGAGAGACAAAAGAGATACAACAGAGACAGTAGAAGAGGAGAGGCAGGAGAGACAAAAGAGATACAACAGAGACAGGAGGAGGGGGAGGAGGAAAAAGGATAAAAAGACAGTAGAGGAAGCGGGGAAAGATAAAAAATACAAAGAAAGGGTAAAAGAAGGACTGAAAAAAAATTGAAAAAGAAAAATTACAAACAAAAGCAACAGAGACAGAAATGCAAGAGACACATACAATGAAAAGAAACAGCATTTAGAGGGAATGTGAGACAGGATAAACAGAAGAAAGATAAGAGAGGAGAGAAAAATGAGACAGGAAAGAAATCACAGGAGAGAAAAATACAAAAAAGCAGAAAAAGGAAAAATACAGAGAGAGAAGGAAAGACAGAAGAATAATGAGGGAGTGTAAGAAAAAGTCTCATAAAAAGAGGAGTAAAGAAAATGAACAAAGGAAAGACAGGAGAGTGGGGAACTGAGAAGAAAAACAAGCAAGAAAATAAGGCAAAAAAGTGAGAGGGACGTGCAAATCCCAAATGTCTCCGAAAAAAAAAGCCATTGTCCTCTGCTTCTAGCGCAGCACTTGATGGCATTATGGTCCAGTGCTCCAATAACGAGCGGGGTGCCCAGTTTGCCATCATTTTCCTCAGAGTGCCCTCCTCGGTATTGTAGCCTATTTCCCCTGTTCTACAGTCTCTGGGGAGAAGTCATCATCAAATCTGCAGGGCCTCACATTATCCGGCCAGACGTTTTCTTTTTGTCTCTGCCTCATAAGTGGCTTTTTATATTTTTTATTTAGATTTTTTCCAAAAGGGGGACTCCAGACACGAGCATCAGCCAAAGTCTCTGCAAAGAATAATAACTTAAATGCAATCACTGATCCATTCTTGCATCCTTAGAACAAGTAATTGTTAAGTGTAAGTGCAAAGTTCTCAAACAGCAACATTTTGTTAGATAAAAGCACATCATTTTACACGGCATAGGGAGGAAATAAACGGCAACGTTCACGTCCCACAAGTTCGAGGCACGAAAATAGAGAAAATCCATGGTTTCTCCCCCAGTTCTCAGTCCGAGAAGTTATGATTTCTAAATATTTTCTTAGGAGACTGGTTTCCGCAGACGTCTCCGTCTCGAGGCGCAGTTTGTGTCGATCCCCTGCACTGTATATGATTACACTAAAGTACAAGGCTCAACATTTGTATGATCTCAGAGGCCTAACCCGGCTAATTATAGAGGCTCTGTAATTGCATCTCTCCGGCCTCATCACAGCCTCTGATTTTTCAATTCAAACTTCCCCAAAAGCCCCATTACCAAAGCAAATCCGAAGCAGTCGGAAATGTTAATATATTCCGGGGGAGATAATTAAATTAGCACCTTACTATTAAGATACTGTAGTTTGTGAGCTCTGCACTCAGGACCAGGTGTCTATTTAATATTCATATACCCTGATTAATCAGCACTCTGTGCACAGCTCTAAATTTAGAGATGATTCCTATCAGAGATGTAACTTGAAGCTCCTGGCTCCCATGTAAAATCTGTAACAGCCTCTCACCTACCATGTGGAATACTGATTATGCCACTTCTTACGGGGCCTTTGGAAATCCTCCTGCACCAAGAGTGACTGCTACCTCTTCACCTCCTATAGATGCACCCAGGGGCGTAACTAGACCTGATAGGGCCCCTAGCAAAACAAATAGGCCTTTCCCACCTATTGACATGAGACTCTAAGGCTATGTTCACACGGCTTAACTGCGGGACGTAATTATGCCCCGCAATTACGCCGTGTGGCCGGGGAAGTGAGCGGGGGGGCAGCACCTCGCCGGCCCATTGACTTGCATTACCAGCGGCGTATACGCCGCTGGTAATTCACATGTCACTTATCTCCCCCTCGGCGTATTCACCGAGCGGGGAGAGGAGACGTAATCCATAGTTCTCTGAGAACTGTGGATTACCGTACTGACTTTGACGTATTCCAGCCGAATATTGGCTTCCAGCGCGTAATTACGGACTGAAATACGTCCAATTTTAAGCCGTGTGAACATGGCCTAACAGCGACATAAAGAGTGTAGTAATAGCTGAAGGTGCGGATAGTAGAGCCATATGTCACCAATTTTTTTCTACAAAAGATACAGGGCCTTATGTATGAAAATGGTCTAGCAGTAAGACTGTCTTTGTTGCCCATAGCAACCAATCAGAGCCTATAGCATCCAATCAGAGCCCACAGCAACCAATCAGAGCCTATAGCATCCAATCAGAGCCCACAAAAATCAGGTCTATAGAATCAATCAGAGCCTTTAGCAACAATCAGAGCTCATAGCAACCAATCAGAGCCCTGCAAAATCAGAGCCTATAGAATCAATCAGAGCTCATAGGCAAACTAATCAAGCCCAGCTTTCATTTCATTTCAAAATATAAGCTGAGCTCGTTTGGGGTTGCTATGAGCTCTGATTGATTTCTATAGGCTCTATGATTAGTTGCTATGAGCTCTGATTGTTTTTCTATGGGCTCTGATTGGTTTGCTATGGGTTTGATTGGTTGCTTGGTCTGATTGGTTGCTATAGGCTCTGTTTGGTTGCTATGGGCTCTGATTGGTTGCTATGGGCCTCTGATTTGTTGCTTAAGCTCAGATTGTTTCTATAGGCTCTGATTGTTGCTATGAGCTCTGATGTTTCTATAGACTCTGATTGGTTGCTCTGGGCTCTGATTTGTTGCTATGAGCTTTGTTTGAATTCTATAGGCTCTGATTGGTTGCTATGAGCTCTGATTGGTTGCTATGGGCAACAAAGGCAGTCTTACAACTAGACAGTTTTCATACATAAGAACCATAATGTTCTTACACGAGTGTTCCTCCGTAGTTTCCATGCTTCATGACAACTGCTATGTCTTCTATGACTATAGTTCTGCTCAGTACTGGGACAAGGTATTCTGGTGCCCAAGGCAAATAAGGCATATAGCGCCCCCCTATGGGATATGCGCCTTCCCAATGAGAAATTCAGCCCACTCCATACCTCTTTAAGCCCCCTTTTCTGCCTGGGATAAAGTGTTGCCCTAGGTGGTCGCCTACCTTTACCTGCCCATCGTCCTGGCCCTGGTTACGCTCATGGCTACACCCTTCCTAAAACAATTAAATAAAATTTTTAGTAAATTAGGAAGAGACCGCTCAAGGGTACATAAGATAGGGTCTCATAGTTGATCCCCAGCAATTCATTTTAGCAACTGTTGAACCATCACGGGCAATATATTAAATTTTTTACTAAAAGAAGTTTTCCACTTTGGACAATTTACACTTGCTAGAAAGATTCCAAAAATTAATAAAATAAATAATCACATATTTTCCTCTGCTGGGAAAACCAATGATCAACTCTAAACTGTTCAAAGATCCGTCAGTGTTTAATTTCCCTACAGTGCCACCACTGGAGAAATGAGGTATTACACAGAGACCATTCACATCAATGTATTCTCTGCATAATGAAGTAAAGGACAGGTCCTCCAGAGCGAGAGATGCTAATCCAAAATTCTAGTCCCAGGCTGTACTCCCAGGTTCTAGCGAGAGATGCTAATCCCAAATTCTAGTCCCAGGCTGTACTCCCACAGTCTCATGTGAAGGACAAGGATCTATTTAAAAGGAAGCCTATAGTATAAATACAGCAGAATGGTTGATTTCTCATCTGGTGTTTCCCCTAAGGTTGTTGCCCTCACCAAGGTTCGCTTTATACTGGCTGTTATTGCACAGACTTTACTATTATGCTCAGTTCTCCTTTTCCATAATTGCCCATGATACAGAAAAACACCATGTAAGGTGGCACTTGGAGTCTGTATGAGAACTTTTAGGACCCTGTAAGCACGTTGGATGATGCCTACATGATGTATTGTATTCTCTCCTAAATCTGCTTCTTCCACTTCATATGAGTCTATGACAAGAAGCCACTATGTGAAATAGAAGCCACATATAGGGATAGTGTGGTCCCATAAAAAGTCAAGGTTGCTGCATTTCATAATCGAGACAACCAGAAACGTAATACTGCCATGTGCATAAGTGGATAGATTATAAGTGTATGAATGGTGGGGTGTGGCTGCTGGGACCCACATGGATCACAAGAACAGGGGGTCCCAGAATGTAAAGAGCTCAACTGCATGCTCGGCAGGACCCCTGTTCTTATGATCAGCAGAGGCTCTAACAGTTGGACCATCCAGAATCAAACACATCACCAATCTTGTAGGTTATGGTAGAACCTCTTTAATGTCCTATTACTTTAAATGCAAAGTTTATAGGTTAGAAAGTGAGACCTCCACGACCGAAATCTTTCTACTTGAGGGTTTCCTTTTGCTGAGATCAGGAAGAGGTGGAACAAAGTTCCTCTAGCCATGTAAGCCAATATTTCCAGTATAGTTAAGCAGAGCTGGAAATGGGAAGGGGTGCCAACATAGCATTGTACCCAGGCCCTTGTGTCTGCGGAAGCTCATAGCCCCCTCACATAGGAAGACTCCAGTATTATAAAAAAAAACAAACACATGGGGGACCTGTTAAAGCTTTTGCATTGGGTCTAGCAGCTTGAAGTAATTCCTCCACACCTGGGTAAGCAAGGTCCTAGAACAAGGTACCTGAAGCCCTACATGTTAAAATAGAAATCTTCCATCCCAATACCAGATGTCTTTGATTGGGGGACGAGAAGTATTTTAGTAGACCAACTGGTAACCAAAAATGTGGGTCTTCAAGAGACTGGGATAAAATGCCTTTAAAGAAAGCATTGTCGTGCTTTACTGTGAAAAGTAGTAATTCAAAATGGCCGTCATCATTCACAACATGGCTTCTTTCACTGAATGTGTGTAATAGTTACAATGCACCATGACATTTCTTAGCCAGGTAGTCTTAATAAACCTTAGGAATAATGCAATTTATTTCCTAACCTCAAGGCTATGTACACAAAGTGGGATTATGAACACATTTACCTGTGCATTATATCATCTTCTCAACAAAATGGCAATTTACCTACCATAAAATACCACACCTGAAAGGCCTAGCGTGTTTTCCTCATTTCCCATGATCCTGTCCTCTCATAAATCATGAATTGTTTGCAGGATTCATTACCATACAAATGAAAATTCCAAGCCACAGTCTCCATTTAGATTTGACCTGTGCCATACTCAATACTGCTATATCATTTTATCAGTAAACATCACGGAGCTTAGACAACATCCACTGATAATGCATGAAATAGTATATTGTGTCAGTTCCCCAAATGACATTAATAACCCCCTCTATTCCACCGCCCTCGTCTCTTACAGACTATTACATGATACAATTTTTTTCGCAATTGAATTTGTCGGATATGGAGAGCTTTCACAGTGACATGAACTTTGTGATGGAGTGGGCCCCTCGTAGACCGTCCCTCTGAAGCTAATCTCCAGAATATGCAATATTATCCTGATAAACAAATCCCTTCTTGTTTAGACAGGTCTTGTGCGCAGTGGCGGGATGGAAGACAGTGATGAAATACTGACTACATGTTTAGCAATTCTGCTCATGATTTGGCATATAACTTACTGTGGAAGAGTCAACCGAATAGCAACATGGTCATATCTTCTTGGAACGTCTAGATCCATCTGGCTTCCAGCTCTTCGGAATGAAAGGCTGTATTGTTCCAGCCTCTTAGCTTGAAAAAACATTTCTAAAGTGACTCATAATCTTATGCTACTTCATAATCACTGTAATCCAATGCAGCGGGATGGACAGTTACCCAATATGCACTGCAGTGTAGGGTATACAAAGACAATTTTTCAGTAGGGGCATTGAGGAGTCATCTTCTGCCATTGAAACTTCCTGATTACCTTTCCATTGACCTGCACACTCCTTAGGCTTTGTTCACACGGCTTATTTGCAGGGCGTAATTACGCCCCACAATTACGCCGTATGGACGGGGCGGAGCGGGGGGCCTCGCCGGACAATAGACTATCATTACTAGCGGCGTGTATACGCCGCTGGTAATTCACATGTTACTTATCTCCACCCTCGGCGTATTCGACGAGCAGGGAGAGGAGACGTAATCCACAGTTCTCAGAGAATGTGGATTACCGTAATGACTGGGGCGTATTCCAGCCAATTTGGCACTCCGGCGCGTAATTACGGACTGAAATACGTCCCATTTTAAGCCGTGTGAACATGGCCTTATAGTTCCATACATCTAAAGATATGTATGGCCCAATGGTAGCTTGACTGGATTTGGAAAGCCAATATTCGAAAGAGGGTTGACTTCTGATCATATCTGACAAATTTATAATTTCAAGCTTTGGAAAGATGGTCCTTTTGGGTCTATATATGTTAAAGTGGTTGTCTCACTACTATCATTAGCTTTTAACATGTAGGAAAATGAAGACTATTATCAAATACATTACTTTGTTGATTTTGCTTTTGTCAGGAGTTAAAGAAAATGTTAACTCTTCATAGAGTAACTTCACAGAAACATACAAGATACCGTCTCAAGAGTTGGAGATTTAAGAAAATCACAGTGATCTCTTCTTAGAGTACACAAGTTTCTCTGGTTACCGACCACTTCTGCCTGCTCTCACTCATCTCTCATTGCTCAAAGCTGTCGTCAGTTCATTCATGGTGAGTCACCTCCTGCACAGTCTCCTCTCTAGCAACTGACTTTGTTTACTAAACTAAATGAAAAGCTTTCCCACTTTAGTCCTCTGTAGCCTTGTGCAGTACACTTTATAAATCTCCTGCAGTCATGTCAGTGTAGCAGACTCAGCTAGGAACAGCAGAGCTGCTATGTCAATCACTGCTATAGACCCATCCACAAGTGTAAGGCTCTGTCTCCACTGCACAGAAAAACGTCAGTTTTTTCAGCGTTTTTGGTTTTCTAAAAACGCTGGAAAAACGACTGTAATCATCTCCCATAGACTCTAATGCAAGAACGTCCTGCTGTCTACACTGAGCTGCTTTTTTCTGCTCGTTTTTTTCACTGGTCGTATTTTGCAACATGCTCTAAAAAACGCCAGAACAGGGCAGAAAATTTCTAAGGGGTCTATGGAAAAGGGTGCTGGGCGTCTTTTTGCCGGTTTTCTGCCGCATTTTTCAATGAAAACCCCCCCCGGAGACCCAAATTACACCCTTTAATGGCGGTAAAAAGGTTATCATTTTTCAAATTTGCATACAAGTGTCTGTTTTGGTACCTTTTTTAATAAAAAGATCTGCTTTGGCCCCCTAACGTTTTTTTTCCCCCCCCCCCCCCAATTTTAATATTTTTTTTCGCTAAAAATACGTTTTTTGTTTTTTTTTTTTACAGATTTTGGCATCAGAATCAGTTTTTTTTTTTTTTTTTTTTTTTTTTAAGATTTTTATGCTAAAAAACCTTTTTTAAAAATATTTGGCATATAAAGTTATCTCGCTACTGACGCTGAAATTATTTTTTTTTTTTACGGATTTTGGCGCAAGAATCAATTTTTTTTACGTTTTTTTTGGCACTAAATTTTTTTTACAGATTTTTCGCTATTAAAATTATCTCGCCCCTGACGCCAAAAAACGTTTTTTTACGGATTTTAGCAAGAATCCGTTTTTTTTTTTTTTTTTTTTTAAAATAATTTTTTTTTACAAGGGTTTTGCCGCTAATAAGTTTTCTGTTTTTGACACCAAAATCGGTGGGTTTTTACGGATTTTGGTGCAATAATCCTTTTTTTACGTTTTTTGGCACTAAATTTTTTTTACAGATTTTGCCGCTATTAACGTTATCTCGCCTCTGACGCCAAAAATACGTTTTTTTACGGATTTTAGCAAGAATCCGTTTTTTTACGTTTTTTAGCACTAAAATAATTTTTTTTTACAGATTTTGCCGCTAATAACGTTATCTCGCTTCTGACACCAAAAATACGGTGGGTTTTTACGGATTTTGGTGCAATAATCCTTTTTTTACGTTTTTTGGCACTAAAATAATTTTTTTTACAGATTTTGCTGCTAAAAAACATTATCGCGCCCCTGACGCCAAAAATACGGTGTTTTTTTTTCGGATTTTGGCGCAAGAATCCGGTTTTTATGTTTTTGGCACTAAAATAATTTTTTTTTTTTTTTACAGATTTTGGCGCTAATAAAGTGATCTCGCTCTGACACAAAATTTTTTTTTTTTTCATGGAATTTGGCGCAATAATGCGTTTTTGGGGATTTTGGCGCTAAAATCCTTTTCTTTACAGTTTTTGAAGCTAATAAAGTTATCTTGCTGTATGCAAAGATAATGTGGTATTTTGTGAATTTTGGTGCAAGAATCTGGGTGCAAAATTTAATAAAGTAGTAGCAGCAGCAGCAGCAGCAGCCACAAAGGACAATGTGCTCACAATGCTACAGTGATCTAAAAGGGAAGTGGGCTACTTAACATGCTAAATCCACCTGTAGGGTGTAGTTTACATCCAATGGCTTAATTTGTGCATAAAATTAAAAGCAGAGCAAAGATGCTCCAAAAAACGCTTCAAAAAAACGCTCCAAAAAACGACGTTTTTTCAGCCTGCTTTTGACAGGCAGTGGACCAGAAAAATCAGTTTCATGAACATTTTTTTAATAATTCGTTTTCAGGTCGTTTTTGGTCCACTGCAGTGTAGACATAGCCTAAGTCTAAATCTGGCTGTGGCTCTGTGAAACTGCATGGTGAGAAAACCCCTTTAAGACATTAAACAACAGTTGACAATTAGTGGAAGAGTAAGAAACCAGCAAAAGTGAGTTGGTCAAATAGTTTCCAAAATGGTTTACTACCGCTCCTTTCACCGCATTTGTTCCTCTACCAGTTACAAGCCGACCAAGTATTCAGGTCATAACTAAACCGCTAGATCACGATAGAAGAAGCTCATGAAACAAAGTACGATACAAACAATGGTGTGAAAAAAGCACTTCAACCCGCAAAAAATATGTAGACTGTCAAGGGCAATACCTTAAATGAGCAATGCTAAAATAAGACAGGATATCATTATACCTTCATTAACCCTCAATCCTAGTGTCTTTTTTGCTTACTGGAACTTCAAATAGAGTAAAACGAAGAAAAGTAAGGTAAACGCTCACCGGGAATAATATAGTAAGATCCGCATAGACCCCTTCCACGCACGGTGCTCTTAGGAGATGGATATCCGGGTGTAGGTATCCCGAGATTAGATACAGCAAATAATTGAAAAACTCCAGCACTTGTGCTCAGGATGCATGGAAACTTATGAAAACGCACTTTTATTGGTAACTAATTAAAAATATGATATAAAATCACCAAAAACGCTGCTAAGTTTACGCGTTTCGAGCCTGTTGCATGGCTCTTAGTCGTTACGACTAGAGTAAAAATAGAGCAAAACGAAGAAAAGTAAGGTAAAGTAATGAAGAAAAGTCGTTACAACTAAGAGCCATGCAACAGGCTCAAAATGCGTAAACTTAGCAGCGTTTTTGGTGATTTTATATCATATTTTTAATTAGTTACCAATAAAAGTACGTTTTTCATAAGTTTCCATACATCCTGAGCATGAGTGCTGGAGTTTTTCAATTATTTGCAACTTCAAATAGAGAACAAACGTCAAATATGGTACTAAGATTTTTCCAAAAGTGGCTCACAGAAAAATAGTTTATTTTTACTGGAACTTCACCAACACAAGAATCACTAAAAGGTCTTTGCTAAATACCGAACATTTCCAAAAATTTCATATTTTTTTTTATTTGGAGTGCTGCCATTTGTAATCATGTTGTGATACTGTACCGATGGTCCGGTATGGTTCCAATCATAGTAAAATACATGGTCAATGGTACACATGGAAAGTAACGAAGAACTGATAACTTGCCCTTATTTTTTTTGCACCTCCTCAAACCAAAACTGATAAGAGGAGCGCTCTAGAAAACACAGACCCAAGGCCATACTCACAGCTCCATGGCTGAACAGCTCTATTTTCAGTAGGAGGAAGTAAAAACCCCAGAGCTACATAGGAGAAGCTGCAGATACTAATGGACAATCGCTCACACACTGACTATCCATGAGGAGAGCAACCGCTTAGTAAAAGAAAAACTGCACATCAGATAAAGCAAACCAGTTCTCACCCACACAACCAGTATGCAGAAGAAGCGCAGCACCAATACTAGTTATAACCAGAAAAAAAAATATATAAAATAACAATAACAGGGGAGATTGCTAAAGACAAAAATACTGATAAAAAACAAGTCGCACACCTACTATCCATAATGGGGGGGTGACTGCTAGTATTACAATCGCACATAATTAAGGCTAATATTATATTAGGGTTGTTAGTATTATGGGCGACATGTATGTACGGGGCTGCAGCAGGTCTGGTGTCTTTTCCGCCTGAGAACTAGCCCTGTTCTCTATATTTTTAATCATGCACACTCCAATATCAGGTGGCCAGGCGCGGCGCATAATTAACATAGCAACCCCAGTGGAATCTTGGTAAAGGACGCCTGAGAGCGGGGGGGGCGTGCTGGAGGCGTATCGCAAACCTACCACCAACCTGGTACAAAGCTACACATTTATACTTCAGTAAGCTTAAATCCCAGGCGCTAGCATTATGTAATGCCTGGAACCGGTAGAGCACTTTAAAAGTGGTTTACCTAAGCCTGATTGTGTTTTTTTGGCACTAAATGTACCTGAATAATTGCCCCCTCCTTAGAACATTCATTAGAATCAGGACGCATTCTACCATTATTAGTGTGCGCAATAAAATTGGCATCTGGGCACCAAAAATTATACATGTCGCCCTATGTGTTGGGCACTTGGAATATGCTGGGTTACCCGCTCAATTGAATAGTACGGGCATCATTAATTGGTTGTAAGCCAGCATATAATCGTATAACTGGCATCCTATTAAGCCTTATCTATATGCAATTACAGTACTAGCAATCAACCCCCTCATGGATAGTAGTCGTGTTAGTGGTTATCAGCATTTTTGTAGTTGACAAATCTCCCCTATATGGTGGCTTTTCTGCATACTGGTGTGAACTGGTTCTTATGCAATGTGCAGTTATGTATAAAGCAATGGCTCCCCTCATGGACAATCACTGTGTGAGTGATTGTCCTTCAGTATCTGCATCTGTGCAACTTCTCCCATGTAGCTCCAGGGCTTATATTGCCTCCTACTGGGAATGGAGCCGTCCAGAGCAGGGCCGGACATGGGGGCACAGCCCTGGAGGGAGGCCCCACATGACCCGGCGCGCCGACTCCAGCGTGGGTAGGGGAGGGGTGACGCACGGCGCGCGACGTGCGGGGTATATAACCGCCGCCCGGCGCCGCACGGCAGCACTCAGCACAGAGGCAGCGTGAGAGTCCCGCCCTCCCTCCCTTAGTATGGCAGTTTTAGGGGGAGTCTCGCTGGAGTTTGAGATGGCCGGTACTTTAGGCGGTGGTTGTGAGGTTTGATACGCGTGTCGCAGTGGCTGGCGGGATGGGGGTCTTTGGAGTTAGTTGAAATTGGTGGGGGAGTCAGGTTTCAGCTTAGCTCCTAATTGGAATTGACCAGTCTGGTGAAGGTGTGGGCTCCGCAGGGCAGGGTCCTTGGGAGCAGGTGAACAGTGGTGAGCCACCTGGGGTGGTTTTTGGTGCCCTTGGGCTGGGTGTGACGGCTGAGGGCAAGCTATTGGAGAAGTGGTGGAAAGTGGTCGCCAGGCTTGGTCGGGGGTTATGGTAACTCCAAGGACCTCAGTCCCAAGTGTTTAACTAGGAAGGTCTGTTTAAAGGTGGTTACGAGAGGTTGAATGGGTATAGGGGGACTATACTCTATTTGTTTTGATTATTTGTGTATTAATGTTGTGTTAATAAAATGGCTGCTGTGGCCAATACATCCAAGCTACGTCTCTGAGTCGTTATTGGGGGGATGTGGTTGGTGGGTTGGTCCAGCAGAGATAGTCGCTGCACAGGGTCAAGCCATGGAGAGGTGAGGATGGCCGTGTGTCTGTGTTAAGTAAATACTGTCCCATTTTTCTGTGTTTTTCCCAAGTAAGCAATCTACCCAGAGGAAGACCTCTGGACCACAAAAAATCCTATAATATGGTATCTTCGCTTCTATGAGACAATGAGCTTGCCTTGAATAGGATCTTAATTACTGTATTGTTGTCATTTCTTTCCAGATTTTACTCCGTATCATAAGATTTTCTACCTCTTGTAGTTCTCGCTTGTATCAAGACAGAATAGCTATTTTTAATGCGGTAACAATTCCCAGCTGTTTTCTTGGGTAGAGCAGCATTTTCCCTCTGTAAATTGATGTTGTATAATTTGCAAAGTGCAAGAAAGAAAAAGGGTGAAAGACGACAACAAAAACAGTAACAACGGAAAAAAGGTAAAAAGAAACGTACAGGATGTATCTATGTTGAGTCGTCTTGTCGAGGCTGTGGTTCTGCTGCTTAACTTGCTGTGTTGCTTATCAGGGGTATGGAGCTGTGTGATGATCAGATCATTCGTCTGGTCTAACTCCACATTGGTTATCAAGCATTAAGTCGGGGCTGATGGAGTGTAAACTAATAGCTTCTTGGAAATAGATCACAATGGCAATTTTTCCTTGAGTTGGTATTTTCCACTTAGTGCAAAGTCTTAAAATGAAGAGGTAACTGAATACATCAAGCATACCTTCTAATATTTGTCAATGTATCTCAAGATTGGAGAAATCCATATCACAAAGGCCGCCACAAGAGCATATTTCAGCATAAAAGATTATTATGAGCATATGTTACATGTATCTCAAATCCAAGAGTATGCACATCATAGAGCTGCTATAGGGCTGAAGTCAAAAGTTTCTCAAAGGATATCATGAGTATCTGTGAAGTTGAGGAAGTATCATGGCTACTACTGGTCTGCAGTGAGGAGCTGCCGAGGACAGCAGATCTGTAGCTATAGTGACCAGCACTGGCAGCCTATCAGGAGAGACTGAACAGGTCTGTAGCTATAGTGACCTGATGAGCTGATGCAGCCCATACAAGAGGGGATATCTCAGAATAGGTAGGACACTGCTAATGTTCAACAACATGCAACAAAATGCAGCATCGAGACATCAAACCGTAGTGAAAATTCTTTATATATAACTTGCATAGAAAATATAATATACAGCATAAAAACCTGAAGGTGCATAACATGCAAAGTCCTTCTCAAGTATAAGGAACGTCACTTTTAAGCAAGCCCGTAGGTACGACTGTAGGGCTCAGATAGGGCTGCTCACGTTTCGGAATGGATTGATTCCTTCTTCAATCTTAAAGGGGTCTTGCCACGATGTAATGTTGACGTGGGATCCTTCAAAATGGGTTTTTAATCACTTTTCTAAATATATGTGATTACAAAAATTGCAGTCTGAGAGAGCTACAGCCTTTCTTACATGCCCTTAGTTACTACAAAGCTTCTATTAGATACGACCTGACAAGAGCTGCTGTCTGCTGGCCGGGCTTGCGCAGAGAAAGCTTCTTATCTGATGAGACTGAGCTGCAGAAGTTTTCAAGGCACCGGGTAGAAATATGTTTTGTGTACAGAAAAAACTAGTTGTAGTGTGATTAGATTCCTGCTTTATCTCATGACAGAGAACATGAAGCTTTCAAGCTGCTGTGGAGAAAAACTGTTGTCTTTTATATACAGAATCCACAAGTTGCAGTTTGATTATTTCAGTGAACATGTCGCACGATCCCTTATGCAGCTTTGTGCTCTGGCTGTGTGCATCTCTCTCTCTTTCAGCTCCGTGATTTGTTTACATTAGCTTCTTAGCAGATAAGGCTCCTCCTGGCAAAACCCCTTTAAAAGTGGTGTTCCTTATACTTGAGAAGGACTTTGCATGTTATGCACCTCCAGGTTTTTATGCTGTGTATTATATTTTCTATGCAAGTTATATATAAAGATTTTTCACTAAGGTTTGATGTCTCGATGCTGCATTTTGTTGCATGTTGTTGAAGATTGGATAAAGAAGGGTAAGGAGAGGAACCCCGAAACAGAAGTACAGCAATTTAGCTAAGGCAGCTTTTGGTTAAATATATAGGACACTGTTAATGGACATATATTGCAAAGTTACTTGTTTTTGCAAGGTTTTAACATAAAAAGCAGCAATCCTTGTAGTGAGGCAACCCCTTTCAAGCACAGCCGAGTTACCTAGATCATAAATGAATTATGTATTGGAAATCTAGCACTATGGCAATTTTCATGTAGAAGTTCTTTAAAATGTCTTTATTAAGCAATACAAAGTTTAGGACATTCACAGCGATTAAAATACAACTTGCAGATTATCGAAAAGGTTCAGATTCAGATATTTTAAAAACCTTTTACACTCTGTCCCACCTTTTTTTTTTTTAAAAAACAAAACAATAAAAAAGAAAACCCAAAAAAGGAAAAAAAGGAATTGTCTATTAAATTCGTCGGCCCCTTTTTTGCGGCTCGGCCCCTCCTTTCGCCGAAGTCGCACCCCCCAGATGCCACATCAGGGCAAACCATCTGAAGAGGCGCCCCCGGTACATCAACGGGGCCCCCCTCCCGTTAAATAGCCATTTGAATTTCTTGGCCTTTCTTTTAGCATTAAAACCATCTTAAAATGATGAGGGGGCAGAACCGCAGAGTACGATGCTCTTACCTCAGACAAAACAAAAAGACACAATCAAAAAAACCAAACAAAAAGTGCTCCTTCCCCCGGCCCCCCCCCCACCCCAGTTTTTTAAAACGGGTCCCCCTTTCCCCCGTTTATATCTAAAATCTCCCCTTGTTTTGGGGGGGTGGACCCCCTAATTGCCAATATCCAGTTAGGGGGGATCGAATTTTTCTATCACAGAGCAAATTGAAGCGTCAGCTCCCCTAGGTGGTGTCTCACCCCATTAGTATTGTTCTTTAAACCTTTGGGGAAGACTAAAAAAAATTTTTTATGGCGTCTCGTACTCTGTGGAAGCAAGGGAAAAAACTACCCCCGACTTGGAAAAAATTTTGACATGGGTTTTCCCTTTTTTTTTTTCCCGGGCCCCCCACCCAGTCCTTTTTAATTGTAGGGCAGTTTGTCTAGGGAAACTTGAAAGGGGGGGGGGACCGTGTATCCTGTGTTTAGTATTTTAATACCCCCTGCAGAGATCTTTTATATAACTTCCCGCTTTCCCGATTAATTTGGAAAATGCATGAAATCTAATGGGGCCAAAAAATTGCCCATTTGGGGGTTGTTCGGGGACTAATTAGTTAGGGGCGTTCTTGTAAATGTCATCACCCGGCTCCAAAAATCTGAATTACCGCGGCTGTCCACAGGCCAGTGAAATATATCTGCCTCCAGGGCCACCACATCGGAAGCAGCGGAAGCCGGCCATACTTTTCGGAAAAAATTGCCCAATGCGGTGTCCTGGATGGGGTAATGTAAGCCCTGTGATACAGTTGGAGGGAATCTCCCAGTATTCTGCTGGAAGCTGAAGAATTTACGATCTGTTAGCCAGTGCGTAAGCAGACTAGTTAGGGACATCCAGACTAGGGTCGTCTCCTACCCACTTCGAGAAAGTTGCCATAGTTGATTCGAGAGTCTAGTGGTGCATGCAAAACCCTGTAATAGTGTGAGTCAATCCCTTTTTCCGCAGTATTTTAATGTAGGAGTTTCGCCCGTCAGCGGATCCCATTCCCTTTGCGCCCCAAAGATCATTGGGAGGAGGCGTCGAAACATAACTGCCGAGCTGCTGAGATAAGGGAAAAAAGAAACCCCCAGCCTCTGGGTATTTAGCCCTCAATTCCTCTAATTGCAATCCATCTTTTGCGTTTTCACTCAATTAGATCATAAATCGGACAGAATACCCTCCCCTCCTCCTCCTGTAGATTTCTGTATGCGGCGCCCCCTGCTGAAGCCGGGTTACCTATTAGTGTACAAAGCGTGGAGGAATGGGGATCGTATCCTAAGGTTTCCTCATTTTTTGCCCAAGCCCCGCCATGTTGAAAAGAGGCGGGTTAGCCCTATTTAATTCTGGGATTTGATTGGAAGGGTGATGTATAAATTTGCTAGCGAGACGTTCCTAAAAAATGATTGTTTCCGCCTCGGTGTCTGTGTATATGAGTTTTTTGCAGCCATCTGCTGCCATAAGGTATCAGTGTACGGCCCACATTATATGCCCGAATGTTCGGAATATTATTGCCCCGTTATCCTTGGGCTGCTGCAAAAACTACCAGACGGATCCGAGGTCTTTTACCCACCAAATTGAATCGGCGGAAAAAAGCTGCATTCATGCGTGTTTATCTTTACGTTCTGCACATAGAGCGGAAGGGAGTGAGAAGATACAGTTGCTTGGGAATTTACTATTTGATAAGGTTTCCAATACCACATAAGTCAATGGTACTTGTCCCATGCGTGTTAGTCTTCTTAATTTAGTGAGGGCTATATAAGGACGTGATGTTATCTTTGTAATGACTAGCAAGGAAGTCTCGGTATACGATACTCCATGTAGGGTTTCTCTGGCAGTACACCAATTGAACGGGTAGAGTTGATGTCCATGTAGGTTTTGCGTGGCCCTTTGAGGTATCATAGCATTGTTTTGTCCATGTTGATACAGGTATCACGAAAGGGCATCCTGCATCTCGCCAGCCCCTGCAGCTTCCTGTAACTTGTGCCTTGGATTTTCAAAATTACTAACAACATAATCCTGCGGAAAAGCAACTATATCTAAGATCGGGGAATCGCCCTGGTTCCCCCCGGTTGTTCGGACCTGAGGTTTTAGATAATACAATATAAAGATCAAAGCGGCGAGATCGTGAAGAGCAATGGAGACAGTGGGGCACACCCTGTCTTGTGCCCCTAAAACAAATTATGGGAAGGATAGTGAACCCATCACCAAAAGATTAGTATATGAGACCTCCTGAATATAGGACAAGAATTCCGGACGGAAGAGGGCCCAATTTCTTTTAGCAAGGTGGCAGACAGGAAGGGCTGGAAAACATTGTTCGAACCCATTTCGGCATCTAGGATCAGAGCATCAGGGGATATCCGAGGAAGGTTCCGGGCCTTCACCGTCGCCCCCACCAACCCGGTCCGGATATTTTTAACCGGCTTGGCGTCCCTGTACAAATCCTCTCTGCGCAGGATGTGCTATATCAGGGAGGAATTTCTGGAGGCGAGTTGCCAAAATCTTAGTTACGAGCTTATAATCATATTGAGTAAAGATATTGGGCGGATAATTTTTGACAAGGGTGTGATCTTTGCCCGGTTTTTTGGAGTAGAATCGTACAGATTCCAGAGAAACGTTCCAATGTCTTGATCCCCGATATATTGCATTATATAAATTCGTCATTGTTTTGGCGTCACCTCAACTCGATAGGAGTTTGTAGAACTACATTGCCATAGCCGTTTCTGGCCAGGGGACTTCTTAATGGGTGAGAAGATGCTTGGCCCTCCTCACCTCTACTCCGTGATTGGGCTCATCCAAAAAGTTCTGCTGCTCTTGCAGTAGACCCGGTAGGGACCCAGTGACCAGGATTGAATTATCCGCGTCCATATCAGTTGGTCGGGTGCTCTATAAAGATCTTCGACGTAATCAACAAACAATCTTGAAATCTCCTCTGGTGCCGGTGTGCTGCGTAGCTGACAGTCGGGATCCCCAGGCACCAAACACTGGTATGCGGCTATGCTGCGCCTAACCAGTTGCGCCAGATCGATATCCCGTTTTGCCCCCCTAAAAATACCTGTTATGATAATTTAACTAGCCAATTTGCTTGAATCTGCACAAAAGAGTCCAGGATCGAATTGGCTTCTTTATAAGTGTTTCTGCGTCAAAAGAGGGGGTGGTGCCCGTTCTCTTTTGCGCCGCAACTAGAGTGGCCTGCAATCTTTCAAATTTAGCTTGGGCTCCTTCCCGTCTCCTCACGCAACATAATTAATGATGTGGCCCCTCATTAAATCCTTTGCAGCAGCCCAGAAACAACGGAACATGTCTTATGTGCGCCACATTATTAATCCCATGTAATTAGGCCCAGGATCTTGCAAGAAAGACTTAAAGTTTCAGATTGCATCAGGTACCCGGGAATCGCAAAAATCTGTGTACGCGAGGGGCGTGGGGTTGCGAGATCAGCAGCTTGACTGGGCATGATCGGACAAATAAAGCGTTATAGTGTGATATCGATAGGGTTACAGTCCATATTCCCACATCTCAGGGAAATAATGAAAGTAATCTTTTCTACGTAAAAAACTGTTATGTACTGCAGAGTGTAAAGTAAACACTCTTTTGCTCCCGCATTCAGGGCTACGCCATGGATCACACCAGTGTCATTATTTACTGCCAGATTCAGGCTATGCTCTCTAGAGGCTGGAGGTTAACGACCGGTGTTGGGCAGATCTATCCAGAAGAGGGGGCACTGAATCGCATTAAAATCTAATCCACTAAGATAACATTTGCATCCGCTTGGATGATAGAAGAGGAATTAAAAGGTGTATGTCTCACGACTGGATTTCATCCTACCCTTGGTGCTGTCCTAAGAGCTGTAGTTTTGAAATCCATGGGCGGGAGCATGGCTTCCTGGGTCCTCTCCCCTCCCTTCATATAGGTGACGTCATGCTGCTGCGATCGCTCCCGATGTAACAGCATTGGAAGGAGAACATCTCAGATCACAGAGTTCTCTTTCCCCTGCCTGCTCACCATTCAATAGTATCACGTGTACACAGACATATTTCTTCACCCATACATCCATACATGACCCGGGCCAGGGTTCCCAGCACAGGGAATTGGGCAGGGGGGGAAAGCGATTCAAATAATCTCTGATGTGTTGTATTTGCATGGAGTTATCTCAGTGCTACATCTGTCTGTGTCTGCTTAATTACTATTCACTGACTGTTGACTATTTCCTGCCTGAATCATTCACTTCAGCAGTGAAGCTGGTTAGGTAAACAGGAGAGTGAATGCTAATTAGGCTGACTCAGAGCTGAATGACTTGGGCAGGAAATATTAACAGCATGAATATAATTAGGCTGAGACACAGATAAGGCAGCAGAGGAACTGACAGGGGCTGCTAGTATGCCTGCTCTAAATACACTGAGCTGTGCTGCAGGCAGAGCGAGGACAAGAAAAGAAAGGACAGGAGATAGTTAAACTTGCGTGCTCCGCTCCGAGTCGACCTGTTTGTGAAAAAGATGCCGGAGATACAGCCTATCAGGGAGAACAAGCAGGTCGGTGACTATAGAGACCCCAGCAGCCTCTGAAGCCCCCTAAAAACAAGTTATCTAGAAATCAGTAGGAGATTTGTTATTGACAAAATATTGCAACGGCTTGTTTTTTGAAGATCTTTAATTTGAATGACAATCTTTGTAGTGAGACAACCCCTTTTAAATTTTGTAAAGAAAACCGTGTTAATAAATTAGGGCATAACATTTACAAGCGTGTAAAGGTACCCCGTAGTCGTATCTTTAGTAATATGTATCTGCCCCCCTCATCTTTTACCTCTTCCTCTACTGAAACTCCAGACCTTTTCGGAATAAAATGGCCACCCCTCTGGATTTGGAAGAATAGTTGGCCATGTGGCAGGACTCCAACCAAGGGCACCGCAGGCCCACAGTATTATCCTTCCTCCAGTGGGTTTCCTGTAAAAAAATTATATCAGGTTTAAACCATTTTAGGTGCGTGCTCACCTTCTTCCTTTTGATAGGAGTGTTGAGTCCCGCCACATTCCAAGTAATCAATTTGATTGGTCCCTCCTCCAAGGTGACCACCTCATTAGCTCTACTTGTCATGTTACACCACTCATTTGTTTCTGCGAGTTGTGAATTTCTTCAATTACCAGTGCCCCCATCGTCCCAGCGAGCGACGGGATACACCTTCCTATCCGTGTGCCAACTAAGGCCAGGGAGCCAGCCATTGTCCACACCTCCTCATCTGTAGGGGCAGACCCGGAGAACAGAGCACATACAATTATCAGCAACAATAAAAATAACAACATTATTAACACCCGGGACCCGAATTTGGTCCACAAAACCCAAATAACAGCAGTGTGAGTTGGTGGCTGCATTGCAGCAACAAATCAAGGGATCAGTAGATCCGATGTTTCCCTTTATCTCCCTATGTAATGGTATTCTTCTAACTAACCTTCCTCTACATGAAAATGACGCCTAGCTTGAACAGGGTCCTCGAAAACCAACTGCCTTCCCTCCACCTGCACTCTCAACTTTGCGGGGTACATGAGTTGGAACCTTATTGCCTGCTCGTGGAGATACCTGCAGACTGGGGTAAACAACTTTCTTTTTTGGGCCACAGTCGCGGAGAAGTCTTGAAATAGCAAAATTCTGTTGCCATCTATAGAGAGGGTGTCGCGCCTCCTATAGGCCCTCAGCACCTGCTCCTTAACCGCCCAATTGAGATATTTAGCTATCACTGGGCGTGGTCTTATATTCCTCTCCCCTTCCTGCCTCTGTGGTCCTAGCCTGTGAGCTCGCTCAATGACGTATTTGTCTGTGGGAACGTCAATTTCCAAGGCTTTGGGGAGTTTGTCGGTAATATAGGCAATCAAGGAATCGCCCGTGATGGCCTCCGGAATCCCCACAAAGCGGAGGTTATTCCTCCTGCTGCGATTCTCCAGATCTTCGATCCGGTCTCTCAGAATCGCCTCAGTTTCCCTTGCCTGTGCTAGGGATTGTTCCACGTTGGAGGTGGTAACTTCGCAAGAAGTCACCCATGTAGAAGTTCTAAAATGAAGGGGTTACTTCATGGAAGTCCATATCATACAGGCTGCAGCAAGGGTCCATTTCATGTTGAAGGAATCTCATGGGTGTATGTTTCAAGGAGCCTAGTCTACTTCTATGTTGGCTATCAAGCATTAAAGGGGTTGTCTCATCTCAAAGTAGGATGCATGAATGAAATAATGCTGCTTTTGCTCTGTCACTTCCTGGTCAAGCTGTCTGTAATTAGCATATGAGCTCTGTGTATTCAGACTTCTCTGTTTATTAGTCTAGATTAGATAAATTACCTTCTCTGAGGTCTGGAGAAGCTTCTGAGCTAAAGTAAACAGTAGAGTAATTAGTCTTTTGTCTGAACGATCAGATAACACACAAGCTCTCACATTGCTTGCCATCTCCAGTGTGATGATGTCACTCCCTGCTATCAGATAGAACAAACAGCAGGTGAGAAGAAGTACACAGGTCGGTCACTTGGGGAACCAGAGAGAGCACAGAAGGTGATAAAATCACTTGTAGCTCCTTAACAAAAAAAAGATGAACAACGCAATATATTTGGAAAATGTCTTCATTTAGTGTTCCCTGCATTTTGAAAGCTATTCTTTATAGCGAGACAACCTTTAACTTGGAGTTGAGTTGTGTGATATTGCACAAAGTAATAGCTTCTTGAAAATCCTTCCTTGAGTTGGTATAAACCACCGGAGGCAGAAGTTTTACAATAAGGAAAGGTAACGGAGCTTCTGATAATTGTCATCATAGCTTGAGTTCAAAGTCCAAATTACAAAGGCTGCTACAGGGGCAAATTCAGGCTGAAGGAATATCGTCTAATATATGTTAATGTGTCTCAAGTTCAAGGACGTCCATGTCATAGAGGGTGCCACAGGGCCCCATTTCAAGGTGAAAGAGTTTCATGTGTGTATGTTTCATGGAGACTATGTTGGCTCTGTTATGTGATGAAACAAACTAATAGCTTCTTGGAAATCCAACACAATGACAATTTAGGGCCACATGTATGAACCAGTTTAGGTCTAAAACTCACTTTTTTGCCCATAGGTTACTATGGGCAAAAGAGTGAGTTTTAGACCTAAACAGTCTTAGCGCTAGTTGATTCTATTTCATGCAGACGTCTTAAAATAAGGAGGTAACTGAATAGATCAAGCTTAACGTCTGATATTTGTTAATGTGTCTCAAGTTCAGGGAAGTCCATGTCATAAAGGCCTCTACAGGGCCACATTTAGAGGTGAAAGATTATCATGTGTTAATGCTTGATACCCAATGTAGACTTAGACCATGAAACATAGTAGTGGAGTTGGTATATTCCACTTTATGCCAAAGTCTTAAAATGAAGAGGTAACTGAACAGATCATGCATAACTTGAACGTGTCTCAAGTTTGGAGAAGTCCATGTTACAGAGGCCACTACAGCGGCCATTATCAAGTTAAAAGAATATAATGTGTTCCACGTATCTCACATATCAAAGGGTATCATGAGTGTATAAAATGTACAGTACAGTTTGTTGGAGGCTGCTACAGGTCCCATATTAATTTTATCTAAAGCTCTGGGTATGTGTAACAAAGTGGGTTTTATTTCAACAGTATCTAAAATTCAAGATGGATCAAGGGTGTACTTATCATGGAGGCTGCTATGGGGTTCGTGTGTACAATAACTCGCTATGACCCATCCCTGACATTCATTTTCGATGGGGAATGGTGTAAGATAACATAAAACACCACAATGTACTAGTATTACAGTGTACTGGACAGTTGATAAGTGATCATATGCCTAAGGCTATGCTCACACGGCATATTGGGGCGCGTACAGTATGTGCCGCAATATGCCGGGTGGGGTGCGGCCGGGCGCCGTTCCCATAGACATGCATTGTTAGCGGAGCTAACAATTGACATGTCAATTCTCCCCCCATATTGTATTGTATTGTACACGCGGTGGGAGACACGCTATCCATAGCGCTCTATGAGAGCTATGAATTACAGTAATTGTGGTGCGCCTTTTGTCGCGTATAAAGCGCAATAGGTGGCGCAATACGTGGAGAAATGCGCACCGCAATACACTGTGTGAACATAGCCTAAGAGTATGTCCACACAAAAAGTAAAATTTACTTTTGTGGATTCTCATTGGATTCTATCACTGAAAACCACATCGAATAACGCGGTTTTCATTGAGTATTTCATGTGGATTTTAGATATTTTTTACCATTGGATTCTACATCAGAAAACAAGTCCCATTCATCTCTCTGGGGTTTTGGACACGAATCTGAAATACAAATACTTTGGACGCTTTTTTTTATTTAGAACCCAACAGAAAAATTGTCATGTTTTAAGTTTTCACTCTAAAAATCCGACCAAGAAAATAAGTTGTGCGTGAATTACAACGAATATTTTCTATTGAGGTCAACGCGGATGGTTTTACTTGACTATTTTAAGTCGGAATCCGCGTGGATTCCCACTTGAAATACTTATTGCGTGGAAAAGCCCTTAAAGTGTGGAAGAAACATAGTACACTGCAATACACTAGCATTACAGTGTACTGGAAAGCCATCAAGTGATCATATGTCTAGCTCCCCTTAGGGGGGACTAAATAAATCTAATTAAAATGAATAAAGTTTTGAAAAATCTAAAAACAATATTAAAAGATATTTTACAACAAACAAACAATAAAAAGGTCAAACACTCTCCGTATCAATCCTTGCCTTAAAGGGGTTTTGCCACAATCGACCTCCAAAATGGGTATTTAATAACTTTTCTAGATATATGTGATTAAAAAAAGGGAAGATTCTGAGAGCTGCATCCTGACTTAGATGCCCTTAGTTTCCTGACTGTTTACATTAACTACGACCAGGAGCTGATATTGCAAGCTCCTGGCCACGCTTGCGTTGTTTGCACTTCTTATCTGATGGCAGGACATAGGAACGAGCTTTGAAGGGAGGGTAGAAAAAAGCAGTGTTACTGGGCATCTGCACCAGCTTTGTTACTGTGGCAGAGGCTGTGTCTGCTGTATAGAGAATCTGCTGATTGTAATGGAATTATCTGAGTAAACATGCAGACGCTTCTTGCTCAGCCCTCCTCCCTCCCCCCTTGTCTTTAGTCAGTAAACGCTGCCTGCTCGGAGCTTATCTTTACACCTGGGCAGATAAGAGTGAGAAAACAAAACCTGTATAGTTTGTGCACAATACAGTTCTCCCCTGTGGATTAGCCAAACAATGTTTGCTCAACTACAGAAACTGAATATCAGGAGCGTGCATGGGAGGTGGAGTGATGACATCACAGAGGAGGTACTTGTTTTCTTAAACACGGAAATACATCGCCCCTTTTTTCAAGGCTCAAGAGGGGAGTATCAGCCTGTTAGGTGAGGAAATCACTTCTTGGCAAAACCACTTTGAAGTATAAGGCTATGTCTACACTGTGAATGTTGAAATGCTGTTGAAAATCCTGCTGCAATTTAACATCGCCATACCGGGGTTAATAGTGCGGGTTTGCACAAAAACGCGGTCGGATTTCGGTTTTCCTAGTACATTGAATGTACTAGAATCTGCAATGAATCCATCAGAAGATAGAACGCTTGCTATCATCCAGCGGAAAGTCGGCAGTTTAGAAATCCTACCGTAGAAAATCCATGCTGTGAAGACTACAGCACGGATTTTCTATTGAGATCTATGGCACACTGGTTATAGACGGATTTTTGGCAGATTCTAAATATTGAATCTGCTGAAAATTCGACCAGAAACCAATGCTGTGTAAACATAGCCTAAGTTTATTTTTGGTCATCCTACTGATAAATTAGAATTACATATTGTAAATATGCTGGATAAAAGTGACAGGAGAAGGACTTGGGAATCCTAGTGGACAGTAAACTTAATTGTAGCAGCCAGTGTCAGACAGCAGCTGCCAAGGCAAACAGGATTATGTGTATTAAAAAAGGCATAGATGCACATGATGAGAACATTATTCTCCCATTATACAAGTCACTGGTTAGACCACACATGGAATATTGTGTACAGTTTTGGGCACCAGTGCACAGGAAAGACATTGTAGAGCTTGAACAGGTACAAAGGCGGCAACAAAAATATTAAAAGGACTGGGTGGACTACAATATCCAGAAAGATTAGCAAGGTTAGGGTTATTTAGCTTAGAGAAATGACGGCTTCAGGGGGGAACGTAATAAATATGTTTAAATATATTAAAGGTCAATAAAGAGATCTCTCCCAACATCTACTTATACCCAGGACTGTATCTAGAACAAGGGGGCATCCTCTACGATTTGAGGAAAGAAAGTTACTACATAAACATAGAAAGGGATTCTTTACTGTAAGAGCAGTGAGATTGTGGAACTCTCTGCCAGAGGAAATTGTCATGGTGAATTCAATAACAGAGTTGAAAAAGGGTTTGGATGCATTTCTGGAGCGTAATAATATAACAAGTTACAGTGTCTAGGATTCTGGAGAAGGGTCGTTGATCCAGGGATTTTTCTGATTGCCAGATTGGAGTCGGGAAGGAATTTTTTCCCTAAAATGAGGACAATTGGCTTCTACCTCATTGGGGTTTTTTGCCTTCCTCTGGATCAACACTTTAGCACAACAGGCTGAACTGGATGGACGTCTTGTCTTTTTTCGGCCTTACAAACTATGTAACTATGTAACTACTCGATGCAATTTTTGGAACAGGAACGTTCGAATAACCGTCAGGACTTCTCAGCTGCTGCCTTGCAATATGTTGTACAATCAAATCGGTTTAAATTGAATGCTGGAAACCACTGCTCCGTATATATGTGGATATTTTGTCATCCTCCCAAGTAGATCACATCTAATTCCCCAATTGGCTATTCTATGTGCTGCAAACTAATATTTCCTCCACTGCTACAGTCAGAGGTTCAGCCCTGAGAACAGACGGTTCCTCTTTACATAGCAAGTCTCTGCTTTCACGACTCCCTCCTCGGCCGTCATTTTTTACGCTCTTCTTACGTCTACTAGTTTGGTGCATCTATGTTTATCCACTGAGACAATAAGAAAAGCGCTTTGCCGCAATGTGTATCCTCCCAGAGGTGATCACTAATGTTTCTCTCTTTGGGAACAGCAAGGCGCACACTAAATAACTCTTCCATATGACACGAGCTACTAAAATATCTTGACGGCATAGTCATAATTTGGAGTAATTACCCCTACTCCTGGGATGCGGGAGCTGACTTGATGGACCATATGTCCCGTGTTCCGCTTTATATTTTGTTATTTTTTTAATGATGTTTTTAATCCTTTTCATGAGCCCATAATGTCATGGAAACAGCATCTGACATTAAACGCCGGGGGTCATTGTAATACCGTGCCAATGAATATATGTGAAGTGAGACTTAGTTCCAGGCTCTGCTGACTGCTGCAAATTCCCCAATAATATCTGAAAGCAGGGAGAAGACATAAATGCTGGAGCTGGACCATGGCCTATAATTTACTGTTCACCTTAATCATCTCTAACTTTGGAATTGGTTAATGGGATAATTAATATGCATTTCATTTTCATCAGTGGGAATGCAGCAGTGCATTAAACATTCAGCACGCCCTCATCCGTACTAAAATACATACCAAGTGCTTCTCCGTGGATGCTCAGTACTAATATTTTCACATCTACATGGAACTTATGGAGATGTCCGACTGCATTTCATGCCTAGTCGAAGTTATTCTAAAATTTGGTCTGCTGAACGAACTGATTAACCCTGAAAAAGGACAATTTAAAGGGAAAGTGTCCTATTTTAAGCTTGAGCCCATAAACCACTGGAAACACCATCAGAGGTCCAGACAAAATGTTTGGCCCTTTGAGGGCTTCTATGTCTCCGAGTCATGTCCAAATATTTACCTAAAAATCTGAAAGACAACAGAAGGCAGCTTTCAAGGCAGGCTTGGAAAACATATCACCCAATGAATTTTTAGCAGCCCACAAATGGGACCACTGAGAGGGTGGGGCTTGTTCACATCCTGCCCAAAAATGGGAATTCCCACCAGTGTGGAGGAGCTCCAAGGTGAGTTAAGGGCTTTCCCACCAGTATAAAGAAATTCCTGGGTGGTTTGATGGCGTTCCTGTCAGTTTGGAGGAGTTTGGGGTGCACTAGGGGCATTCCCACCAGTTTTGAGGAGTTCTGAGGTGGGCGTTCCCACCAATATGAAGGAATTCCTAGGTTGGTTAAGGGCATTCCCACCAACTTAGAGGCATTTGGGTGAGTTTAGGCCTTCCTACCAGTTTGGTGGAGTTCCGAGGTGGGTTGAAGGCATTCCCACTAGTATAAAGGAATTCCTGGGTGGGTTAAGAGTGTTCCCGCCAGTTTGGAAGGGTTCAAAGTAGAGTTGGAGGCATTTCCACCAGTTTGGAGGAGTTCTGGGATAGGTTGGGGGCGTTCCCACCAGATTGGAACAGTTTCAGGGTAGACTGTGGGCGCACCCACTGGTTTAGAGGAACTCCTGGGTGGGTTGGGGGCATGCCCACCAGCTTGGAGAAGTTCCAGGGTGGGTTGAGGAAGATCCCTCAAGTATGGAGGAGTTTTGGGGTGATTTTGGGCAGTCCCATGTAGTCCAAAGGGTGGTCCTGCTCAGTCCAGGGGCATTCCTGGACAGTTTCAGCCCCCACTTCCTGCCAACTTGAGTAGGTCTGTTTTGAGCCTCTTCACCTACTGAGTCCTTGTGCAGCCACACCACCAAAGGTACACTGAATAACAGTGCTACGTACCAGAAAACCCATATAGTAGTGCTAGATAGCAGAAAGTCACTAAGTTGTTAGACCCTACAAAATGGTACAATGTTCTTGCATCTGAGTGGCCCCCTCAGCCTCTGGACCCCATACCATAGCAGCTGTGCCCATGAAGGACAGACTGCAGAAGGATTTACAGGTAAATCAGCTTTCCTACTGTTTATCAACAGGCTATAGACCACGTGTCAAATGCAAGGTCTGCAGGACGAAACCGACCTGTTACATCACAATTTATGTGGCCTACAAGATCATAGATGCAGTGAGCAGAGATGGACAAGCTCCGGATGCAGAAGGACTGGCTCTCCACTTTCCCTGGAGAACTCGGCCAGTGATTGGCAGAGGTAGCGGGTGCCATCTTTGATTTGGAGCTCTTTTTTGCAACTTACAGGCGGTGGCACAGCTCTGACAACCCTTCCCAGCTGCACCAGCCTCCCTCCCAAGGCCCCTTTAATGACAACCATAATGCTGATGTGGCCCTCACAGAAAATGAGCTGCTATAGATTGTTCTTTGATATATAGCATTGGTCTCCAACAATCCAGCTACTGTACTATAATAATTTGAAACCTGACTTGATACCTACAGATTGTGAGTTGCAGTTCTCGTCTACACCCAGGTGGTAAGGAATTCCTATGAGATTTAGGACTTGCAGTTGGACAATATTGGGAAGTTGCTTTATTTACCTGATACCAGGAAAAACTTCACCTAATAGAAGTTGTGAGTGAAAATCTCTGGTTCCAAAACACCTTCTATTCAAGGTCTTTGTATGAACTATTACCTAATCCTCTTACTTCTTAAGCTCTTCTAACCAGAGATCTAGCTACGTTTTATTTTGGATATCTTAAACATATGCAATCAGCTTTGTGGTTCAAATCCCTGAACATTTCACAGCTTTTTCTAACATCGTATCCAAGCAGTAAATGCCGAAAAAAGTAAAAAAAAGAAACACTCTTTAAACTTGTTTCTAGTTTCAGGGCCTCATGCACATGGACGTAGTTACAGATCTGTGAACTATCAGACTAGGGTGCCTGGGGCCACCAGTGAAGATGATTCTTGGGTCCACCAGCGGTGTTGATTCTTGGGGCCCACCAATGAAGAGGATTCTTGAGGGCCACCAGTGGAGTTAATTCCTGGGGGCCAGTAGTGAAGTTGATTCTTGGGACCCACCAGTGGAGCTGATTCTTGGGGCCACCAGTGGAGTTGATTCTTGGAGCCCACTAGTGGAGTTGATTCTTGGAGCCCACCAGTGGAGTTGATTCTTGGGGCCATCAGTTGAGCTGATTCATGGGGCCACCAGTGGAGTTGATTCTTGGGGCCCACCAGTGGAGTTTTCTTGGGGCCCACCAGTGGTGTTGATTCTTGAGGCCCACCAATGGAGTTCATTCTTGGGGCCCACCAGAGGAGTTCATTCTTGGGGCCACCAGTGAAGTGGATTCTTGAGGCCCATTCTACAACTACTGTACATGACTGCACATGCCTCTTGCTATCTTTCTCTATTTCTCTGCCTTACTCTCTGAAAAGCAGCCCCAGCTGTACTATTCTCAGCGGGCCAGCATGCCCATTCAGAGTTTATCCTGCTCGCGTGCGGGGCAGTCTGAATCCGGGTCTGTGTAGTACAGAACCAAAATATTGCACCCACAGCCTGATACAAATCTAGCAAAGCTAAACTTGATGGATAACGCACCATGATATCACGGCACAAAAGGTTGTCTCAACTTTTTCACTGCTTTTCAACTACTTTTGTTGTGATCCAAGATCATATAATACACAAAGCAGTGATACTAAAGTCAAGTTAAATTCTGCTCTATCTGCATTTGCCCAAAATGTTCCTCTGTGTACAGAATTTTTACAGAATTTTTTTATTTACTATATTATGGAAATATTCATCCGTAGAAGCTTCAGGAAGAAAAATTGTGTTTTTTGGAGATATAAAAAAATTCAACTGGTAGTATTGAATCACATGTCCTGGTCTCATCACCACACCTGCACGTCAGGAGATCCTCATACTCCTCGGACAAGCCAAAACCATATATCAATGCAAGGAAATGTCTTCGTACAAGAACTATTATTTATTGTGCATGTCAATCTTCGACATACAGCGTTAGTTGTGCAAAAAATATGCTACTTGCGATTGTTAGCCGGTAGTCCGTGATGACCAGTTAATCCCATCCAGGAAAGACGTGTTATCTCCAGTGGCATCCATGTTCTCTGGGAGCCCAATAGCGTGCAACGTTTCAGGGAGAGCACCTCCCCTTACTCAAGGCTTGAGGTGCTCTCCCTGAAACGTTGCACATATTGGGCTTCCCATTGCAGACCAATTTGCAGCACTGTCCCGCCAACATCAGAAATAGATGGCAATTGCTTTTAGAATTTGATGCAGATTGTGAGATAAATCCACAGCGGAATCCGTGTCCAAATCTGCCTGTAATCTGTAACCCAATGATTTCAATGGGAAATCCACGTGTCGGTGCAGACAAAATGGAACTACCTGACAAGTTGTGTCTTGACATGGATTCAGCGAGGAATCAGAGCTTAATCTTCCCATTGAAGTTACATTATGGTTCTTTCACACAGTGCAGTTTTGGTGCTTTCACACATTGCAGTTTCGGTGCAGTTTTAAATGTGCTCCAATTAAACAGCTTTTTTTTTTTTTACCAGCAAGCTTCTCTCACTTATCTAAACTGTTTGGAAACTGAGGAATCAGTGTGTTTTGTATCCACAAGACTTCACACACAGTCATTGATTACTTACTTGAAAGACCTTACTGAACAATTTAGAGAACTGAAAGAAGCTTGCTGGTATAAAAGGCAGTTTAATTGGAACGCAGTTAGTGTGCTTTCACACAGCGCAGTTTTGGTGCAGTTTTAACTGTGCTCCAATTAAACTGCCTTTATTACCAGCAAGCTTCTTTACTTGTCTAAACTGTTTGTAAAGCAAGTAATCAATTAGTGTGTTTGTATCCACAAGACTTCAAACACAGTAATTGATGACTTACTTGAAACACCTTTAGACAACTGAAAGAAGCTTGCTGGTAATAAAGGCAGTATAATTGGTGCGCAGATAAAACTGCACCAAAACTGTGCTGTGTGAAAACACCCTAAGCCTGAGAATCAGCGTTAAGTCCACATGAAACTTGTACACTGATTAGACGTGGAATGGACACTGATTTGATGCAATGTCCAATCCACCGCCAAAATCCATGTACAAATCCACTCTGCAAATCCACCTCACAAGTCAGTGTCAAATCCATGTAACATGCGCTTCTGTGCCAGAGAGGCACAGATTTTAGATGCAGGATTCCACATGGAACCTATGTTGAAATGTTTCCCTGCGTAAAATCGTGTGAACATATCCTATAAGGTTAAAGGGACCGTGTCATCAGAACATTATCTATTGTTTAAGTCAAGTTTTTTTGTTACAACTAAAGACAAAATGGCGGATCCCGGTGCACGTGTAATCAAGGAGGCAGTATCTGCCTCTGATGAAGCGCCTGTGAAAGAAGGTGCGAAACGCGTTAGCCTTTTAAGTTTGTTTTAATCAAGCGAAGGATAAACCCTTTTCTTTTTTAGACAATAAACCGTTTTCCTTCGCCAAAACCTCTGGCGTCCTTGATTCCACGTGCGCCGGGATCCGCCATTTTGTCTATAGTTGTACCCGTTTCAGAGGAACTCCACCATTGAAGGAACCGCGGCTGCCGTGTCAAAGGGCTACGGTGCAAAAAAGCCCTGTAGGTGCCTATGAGCGTTGTGCCTCTATAATATATGCACAACCCTACTCAGTGAGTGAATTTTCTACTCCCACCCCTTATATTGTTTTAACATATTTCACGAGTGTGCGCCCCCTCTTCTCCTTTTTTCTTTCCTACATGTTTTTTTGTTAAACACATTTCTTAAAAATTTTGGGTTATTTTTTTTTTAGATTTTTCATATTATTAATATTTCAAAAAATCCTGAAGTCCTGCAGTTTTCTCTTTGGCCACTAGACCTAATAAAAGTAACTTCCTGTTCTCTAGAGAGAACTTTTCAGCAGTCTCCTCATTATCAGCACAGGCAGGATTACACCAATGTGTATAGATAACACAGTTTCCACCAGTCACAATAGGAGATGGTCACAGTTCCCCCTCCCTGCACACTGACTTCTTCCCAGGTCACAGAGCCTAGAAAACTCTCTTATAGAAGTCAATGGGTCTGCTCCTGTTCACAGCCTGCTATGTGCATGAAGCTGCTGTAAAGCATCTTTCTAAATGCTGTTAGAAGCAGATTAGGCAAGATGGCCGCCCCGATTATTATACAAAGACGAATGAATTGAGAAAATCAGTATCTTGTTTTAATTAGTAAAAAAAAATATTGGTGATAGATTGCCTTTAATTTCACCTTTTATTTTTATACAAGGTTTTGACGAATGAAGGCTTATAGGGAAGATTTATCCAAAAGAAGGTCAGAAAAAGTGACACAGTTGGTCATAGCAACCAATCAGATTCCAGCTCCCAATTTGAGGCGCTCTTAGGCCCCATTCACATCACGCCCATTTGTAGTATCCGTAAAAAAAATTACTGTGATGTATACCGCCTTGGGGCCATAGAGGTGAATAGGGCCAACATAGTCTGAATTGGACTATGTGTGCCCTAGGTTTATACTTTGTGCAACGGGCACAACACCATGGTACAAAGCATGCACAAAGTGTATAGATTCAGTTAATAGGGCATAAGTAGTCTAATTTGGACAATGTTAGCTCTATACATCTCTATGGCCCTGTCACCACCTCACCCCCAAGATACATTTTTCATGGCATCCTGATGGACAGCAAAAACCGGAGAACATAAGAGGTGAATGTGAAAGGGGCCTTAGAAAAATGAGCGCTACAATCTGATTGGTTGTTATGAATAACTGCTCCATTTTGTCTTTTTTTCATGGTATTAATAAATCTTTCCTAAAGTGTTTTTCATGATTTTTCCTCAAAAAAATCAAAAACACGTGCAACAAAAACACCATTCCTAAAATTTTTCGCCTGCACCCATGTGATAAATACGCAATAACCAACACAGTCCAGGCCTAATAAAGAATGAAATAAATTCCCATTCACTGGGTTCACGGTTGCAGGTTCTGACACTTTGGAGGGAGCGCAGTGCAGTTTTCGACAGAAACCTCTAAAGAACCACAAAAGACCCTTTATTTTACATCCCTTGTGTCCCTATGCAATGGGTTAGATCAGAGCTTTCTTAACAGCATTATGGGCCCCCGGGCATAACGCTGCTGTATGCTCTGCCCAAATACATGACATCATATTATCACACCAGTTATGTCTGGACACTGGCAGGAGGCTCCCTACAAGACTATTTGGCAGGGCAGGGAGCCTTTGGCTCCCTTTTCCACCATGGTTTTTAACTGTTTGCATGTACTAAAAACACACACACAGTTGAATAAGCAAAGCCATCCATGGGATCCAGGGTATGTGTCTTGTATTCCTGGGACATACAAATACCATCTGGGGCCCCCATACTTGTGGGGCCCCCGATAACTGCCTAGTGTGCCCAATGGAAAAGATGGCCCTGGGTTAGATGGAGGTTTACATTTTACCAGAAGCCATGAAACTAGTGTGAGCAGAGCAGGCAGCGGCCAATCTGCCAGTCTGACCCTCAGTGTAAATCGGGGGACAGAATAAAACGAGGGACAGGGCCGCAGCGACTGCGCCACAACGAAGAGACAAAAGAGGCTTCAAAGATGAGGCAGCTAATGGCTGCAGCCTGCATTAGCACAAGAGCATAATGCACTGGGAAATAAATTGCCCTGCCATGTATCACCGTCGGCCGAAAGAAAAATATTACAAACAGGAAGTCGTTAGGATGAATAGCAGAAGAAAGTTATTAAAATCTAATGTTTAAGATGTATAAGAGTTCATTACTGTTTGAAGGAAAGTCATTCATCACCGGCGCTGTTTAAAAAGTCATAGTGTAGTAATAAGCTCATTCATTTAGCAGACGATTGCATTTATGAAAGCCATAAGTCAGATCAATGGCGCAGAGTCAGCGGTGGAGGTAACCGTCAGGACGGACACTGCCAGCCACCCACTCCTCACCAGCACCCTGCACTACTCTCCATTGTCCCCTATCTATATGTCTATCTATATATCTATACATCTGTCTCATATCTCTATCTATCTATCTATCTATCTATCTATCTACCTACCTAGCTATCTGTCTGTCTATCTATCTCTCTCGCGATCTGTGTGTCGATCTTCTTCTGTCTATCTATCTATCTAACCTATATCTATCTCTCTATCCTATATCTATATATGTATCTATCTGTCTATCTATCTTCTTCTGTCTATCTATCCCATATCTATCTATCTTCTTCTGTCTATCTATCTCTGTCTATTTCACATCTATATAATATCCCTTTCTATTGCAAATCTCTGCCTAGCTCATATTTCTATCTATCTATCTATCTATCTCATATCTATTCATTTTTCCAATATCTATCTCTCTCTCTCTTTCTAGCTATCTATCTACCTGTCTATTATCTATTTATCTGTCTAATATCTATATTTTTATTTATCTACATATCTAATACCTATCTGACTGGTATCTATCTATCTATCAATCTTTCTGATTAAGATCTATCTATCGATCTATCTATCTATCTGTTTAAGTTCTATCTATTTGTTTAAGATCTATCTATCTATCTGTTTAACATGAACATTATGTTTTTATATGTAATATCTATCAGTCTAACATCTAACTTTATTTTGAATATCTATCTAGCCACTGAATATCCATTTATCTACTTATCTTTCTGTTTAATATGTATCCAATAGCTATTTATTTATCTAAAAACTATCCATCCATGCATGTATCTATCATTCTATCCATTTGTCTTAATATAATTAATATCTATTTGTCTATCTATTTGTGTACGTATCTAGTTCATCTCTAACTTATCTATAAAATATCTATCTATTGAATATCGATCTAGTAATTATCTATCAAATATCTCTATATCTCAAATCTAACTATCCATGTATCTAAGCATTAGTACAAGCGTCAGAATTGGGCAGACAGTTGCATTTATGGATGCCGTAAGTTCGATGAATAACGCAGAGTCTGCTTTGGAGGAGACCATGAGGATGGACACTGCGCGGCCTCAGCCACCAACTTGTCTCTAAATTATTTAGCAGAAACCCTCGGAAATGTGCAATTGGATCTAATTTGCTAATGTCTTTTTAATGCATTTAGGACACAATATTTTCGCCCCCCCCTTTCCCTTTAATCTAGGACAGCAACACATGGCTGTTATTGAATTTCCATTACAATGAATTATGGCTACAATATATTTCACCCAATATCATCTGCCCGGAGGCTAACATTATTTCTGAAGGTGTTGAAGCAGTCAGCACATTTGCGAAACACAAGACAATAAGAGTCGTTCTAATTTAGCCCATTCTGATAACAACACAACACTTTTGACCTTAGCTTTGTTCCCGGTTGGTTTTGCATTTATATTGCATGTTTGTTTGCTGCGGTTTTAAAGGTGCAGTGTTGTGGCTTTACCAGCCGCAATTATCTGGCTTTGTGTTTTCGTAATGGCGAAGTGGACGAGTATTATAATAAATTACCATGCGATCACTCTCAGACGCAGAGAGGAAGTTTAAGGGAAAATTGTATTTTATTTCTGTCCTCCTTATACAAATCCCATAGTAAAAACCAATGCAATTCTATACAGATCTAGCTTGGTTGGCTAGATTACCAATCATAGACCTATGTGCCACAGTACATTCTTAGATTTCTCACCTTATCTAACTATCTAGCTCATTTCTATGTTATCTATGACATATTTGGCCATTGAATATCTATCCATCTATCTATCTCTCTCATATCTATATATCTATCTATCTTTCTCTCTCTCATATCTGTCTATCTATCCCATATCTGTCTATCGATCTCATCTATCTACCTATCTATCTATCTACCTACCTATCTACCTACCTATCTACCTACCTATCTACCTACCTATCTACCTACCTATCTACCTACCTATCTACCTACCTATCTACCTACCTATCTACCTACCTATCTACCTACCTATCTACCTACCTACCTATCTATCTACCGTTTTTTTTTCGGACTTTAAGACGCACCGGACCATAAGACGCACCTACCGTATTTTTCGGACTTTAAGACGTACCACCATTTTCCTCCCAAATTTTGGGGAAAAAAGTGCGTCTTATAGTCTGAAAAATACGGTATCTATCTATTTTTGTTCTATCTTGCTAATCTCTATCTTATCTTTCTATCTCTCAAATATCTACCTGTCAGGATACGTTCGTCTGGGCGGGGACGGTGTCCGGGCAGACCTCTTAAACCTGCTCATTCCCTCCAAGCTTTGCCTGACAAAGGTTTCCCCTAGTGTTCCCTGTGCTTTGTTGTGATTTGTTTTCCTCGCATCTCGACCTCGGCTTGCCTTTTGACTCCATTTTGCTCTCCGTTTATGTACCGCGCTCCTGCACGTGTTTTGACCTTGGCTTGTTTCCCATTTACTCTGCTGGTTTCTGATTTTGGCTATTACGTTCCCGACCGCACTGACCCGGACTGTTTGACACTGAGCTTCCCTGACGGTCCTGCACTTAGCAGTGTAGGGGCTGTCGTCCAGTTGGGGTCTGCCTTCTACGGAAGCACGCCAAGTAGGCAGGGACAATGGGCTGGGTGGCAGTCAGGGCTCCCTGCGCTTCCTCTGACGTGACATCTACCCAATGAATATATATTTATCTATCGCCTATCTATCAATCTAACTATCTATCTAATATCTATCTGTCCATAGAATGTATATCTATCTATAAAGGAATCCAAAATCTATGGCTAGGTCTACACAGCAAATGTCAAATTGTCATCCAAAATCTGATGGCATTTTGACATCAGTTTTTGGATTTGCCGTCGCCCCTGTATATTAAATGTATTGGAATCCGGCGGAATCCTGCGGAATGTATAACATTGTATATTCCGCTCAATTTAAAACCGATGGTAAAAAATCCGTGCTGTATAGACTACAGAGAAGCTTCAGAGCTAAAGTAAACAAAAGTAATTGGTCTCCTTTGTTTGTTAGGTAACACTCAAGCTCTCAAGCTGCTGGCCTGTGGTGACGTCAGCCCTGCTATCAGACAAACAGCAAAGGAATCAGGGAAAGCAGGTTGGTAATCTAGAGAAACCTGTGTGCACTCAAAGTAGAAAATCTCTGTTATCTCCCCAACAAAGAAAAATAAACAAAGCAATATAGTTATAAAAAGTCTTCATTTACTGTTCCCTTCATATTGAAAGCTAATCTTTGTAGTGAGACAACCCCTTTAAGGAAAACCAATTATAGACCTGTGTGCCATAGTAAATGTTTACATTTCGCACCCCTAGTCATACCTAACACCAATCCATGAAGTATCTAATCTATCTCATATCTATCTATCTAATATCTATCTATCTATCTGTATAATATCTATCTATGTAATATTTATCGGTCTTTCTAATATCTAGTTACCCATCTGTCTCATATCTATCTTACCTGTTTCACATATATCTACCTGTCTAATATCTATCTATGTAATGTATATCTATCTAATATCTATTTACCTATCTGTCTATTATCTATTTTTCTATGTATCTAATATCTATCTTTAAAGGGGTTTTGCCACGAAGTGAGTTCCTTACCTCTTATCTGTTCAGGAGAGAATATAAACAAAGCATGCTGAGCCATGAAGAACTGCAGGGGTGAGAGGGAGAGGGGTGAGCAGAGAGTGAGGAAGAAGGAAGCGTCTGCAATGTTTACTCAAATAATTACATTACAGCAGACAACCTCATACACTGCACTTTCTCCCCAGCCCCTTGCAAGCTCCTTCATGTTCCCTGTCATCAGATAAGAAGTGCAAACATACAAGCTCGGCCAGATCAGTTGCTGTCAGTGTCCTGGTCGTGTCTAATGTAAACGTTCAGGAAACTAAGGGGGACTGAGCAATGCTGTAGCTCTCACAGGCTTCACTTTTTGTAATCACATATATTTAGAAAAGTGATTAAATACCCATTTTGGAGGATCCCACGTCAACATTACATCGTGGCAAAACCCCTTTAATCTGAATATCTATCTAGCCATTGAATATTTATGAAATATCTATGTGTGTGCGCCGTTGTATATTTTTAGATTTCTTACCCTAAGCCACACCTCTAACATGAACCCATGAAGAAAATAAAAGAAGAGATTAGTAGCCATTAAAGTACTATTCCTGGAAAACAATTTTCAAGTGAATGTACCTTTTACTAAAATGTCATCTTTCCCATGCTGATTAATTGTTCTGTTTTCTGATACAAAGCTCTAAACCTGCAGAGACATGATAGAGAAGACACAGTTTTGCTGCCTGTACCCACCAGGACGAGGATCATAGATGCTTATTTCATAGCTCCCAGTTGTGGGGGGTTTTTTTCCCTCAGGGTAATGGGCGAAATCAGAAAGTTTAGGCTCTAATGTTTAAAAATTAAAATCTAAAATAATCTAATTAATTAATGTAACAATTTTATGAAATTTTTAAACAATTTAAATTAAAAAAGTGAATTAGTCCAAGGGTGGACTATATTCTCAATCCAGCACTAAAAATATACAGGCCCAATATAGTTACAGTACAGTACTATGAGAGGAGAGAACTTTTCGAATTTTTTTTATAACATGTTAACATTAACACACAGAACCGTCTATACCGTCATTATGTCCGACATGCAGAATTACCAATACTATTGTGCCAGCCCCAGTCCAGGGTGAATAAAATGGTGCCACCATAAATATAACACACTTATGCATTGCTCCATCCAGCTCTGATGCGCTTTTAACTGACCCAACCGTATGATATAATAACACAATAAAAACCCAATAAAATAAGGGGCAGGTTCACCCCGGGGTCAGAGGTCTACTCAAAACCCCGTGGGGCTGGAATAACACCCAAATCGCCCTCCGGGATATCCCCAATTCTACAGCTAAACCCCCCAAAGGGGTTAACCGTTGAGCCATGAAAGGGATTGATGGGGGACGTTCACGGGATCGGGTTTTTAAACATTAGCACATTATATTTGGTCTGGTTGACAACGGGAGTCAAACTGGGGCAAAATGCGGCTCTCAAGTGAAGTGGCTCAGAACATCTTGTCATGTTCTATCAGAAGAAAAACATGTTTCCCCTTAATATAAATGAGACACTTGAGAACCTGATCAGCAAATTATTACTGATTCTTATATTTTCAGAGACATGTTTTGTATTGTCAACAGAGTCATTATTTGCTGCCCGTCTTACTCTTCGAAAAAACAGACATTAACTTGCATCTATCTATCTATCTATCTATCTATCTATCTATCTATATATATATATATATATATACACACTCACCGGCCACTTTATTAGGTACACCATGCTAGTAACGGGTTTTGGCCCCCCTTTTCCCTTTCAACTCCCCTAAATTTCTTCGTGGCATAGTTCCAAAAAGGTTTGCAACGATGTTTAAATTTGGTACCAAGGGGCCCAAAGATCCCAAAGAAAAATTTTCCCCACACCATGACACCCCACCACCAGCCTAAAAACCGTTGATACAAGGCAAGGGGGGATCCTGCTTCATTTGTTGCGCCAAATTCTGACCCTACCATCCGAATGTCGCAGAAAAAATCTAGACCATCAACAGGCAACGTTTTTCCAATTTTCTACTGTCCAATTTTTGATGAGTTGGGAAATTGAACCCTATTTCCTTTTCTTAGCAAAAAGGGAGTGGCACCCCTGGGGTTTCCCCCTTTGCTTTTTAGCCCATCTCCCTCAAAGTCGCCGATGGCGTTCAAAATGCTCTTTCCCCACCTTGGTTGTAACGGGTGGCTATTTTAAAATCATGTTCCTTTCTATCAGCTCGAACCAGTCTGCCCCCTTCTCCTTTGACCCTTGGCTAACAAGGCATTTCCCCCACAGGACTCCGCTCACTGGTTTTTTTTTCTTTTCGGCCATTCTCTGTAAAAACCCCAGAGATGGTTGTGCATGAAATCCCAGGAATCACGTTTCTGAAATACTCAGAAAACCCCCTTCTGGGAAACCAACCCCTGCCACGTTCAAAGGCACTCAACCCTTTCTTCCCATATGATGCTCTTTGAATTGAGGAGATTGCTTGACCATTCTACGCCTAAATGCACTGAGTTTCCGCCATGTGATTGGTATTAGAAATTAAGTGTTAACGGGCCGTTGGAAAAGGGGTATAATAAAGTGCCTGTATTATATACCATATCTATCTATCTCATATCATCTATTACCTATCTTTAAAGATATCATTATCATCTATCATCCCATATCTATCAATTTTTCTATCTTTCTGTCAATTATTTATCTAGCTACCCCTTATCTACCGCATGTTACCCATCTGCATATCTATTCCTATCTGTCTATCTTCCATAATTTTATCTATCTCATATCTATCTATCTATCCCATATCTATCTATCTATCCTATATCTATCTATTTATCCTATATCTATCTATTTATCTATCTATCCATCTATTTATCTATCTATTTAATATCTATCTATCTCTCTCTGTGTGTCTATCTATCCCATATCTATCTATCTATCCATTTATTTATCTATTTGTCACATATCTATCAGATAACTATCTATCTTTCTGTATATATATTTATTTATCTATTCATCTATCTACCTCATATCTATCTGTCTCATTTATATCTATCTATTCCAAACATATCTATTTATCCATCTATCTACAAATCCCAAATCTCTCTCTCTGTATCTATCTATTAACCTAGCTATCCATTGCCTACCTCATCTGCCTACCTATCTGTCTATGTATCTGTCACATATCTATCATATCTGTCACATATCTATCTTTCTGTCTGTCTTTCTATCTATTAATTTGTCTATTCATATGTCTACCTCATATATATGTCTCATTTCCATATGTGTGTGTGTGTATATATATATTTATATTATATATTTTTATTTTAAAATATTATATTTATATATATAACACACACTCACTGGGCCACTTTATTAGGTACACCTGTCAACTGCTCGTTAACACTTAATTTCTAATCAGCCAATCACATGGCGGCAACTCTGTGCATTTAGGCATGTAGACATGGTCAAGGACAATCTCCTCAGTTCAAACCGAGCATCAGTAGGGGAAGAAAGGTGATTTGAGTGCCTTTAAAACGGGGCTGGTTTTGGTGCCGAAGGGCTGTTAGTTTTTCAAAAAGTGAATCCCCGGGGATTTTCACGCAAAACACCTGGGGTTTTTACAGGAATGGCCCAAAAAAAAAAAAACATCCAGTGAGCGGCGTCCTGTGGGGGGAATGCCTTTTTGATGCCAGAGGTCAAAGGGAATGGGCAGCTGGTTCGAGCTGATAGAAAGGCAACAGTGACTCAAATAGCCACCCGTTACAACCAAGGTGGGCAAAAGCACTCTGACGCACGTACGGCAATTTGGGCAGAGGACACAGCAGAAGACCACCCCGGGGTTCCATCCTTTCAGCTAAAAACGGGAAACTAGCTCCAATTTGCCCAAGCTCATCAAATTTTGGACAGTAAAGATTGGAAAAACGTTCCCCTGGTCTGATGAGTCTCGATTTCTGCTGCGACTTTCGGGGTGGGGTCAGTTTTTGGCGCAACAACATGAAAATGGACCACCTCCCTTGTATAAAAGGGTTAGGTGTGGGGGTGGGGTCATGGGGGGGGAATATTTTTTTGGGCACCTTTGGGCCCCCTTGGTACAATTGAGAAACTTTGCAACCTTTGGGGGAATCTATGCCACAAAAATTTGAGGCAGTTCTAAAGGGCAAAAGGGGGGTCCAACCCGTTACTAGCAGGGTACCTAATAAAGTGGCCGGTGGGTATATTTTATATAATTCTAAATTATCTTTTTATCCTCATTATAAACCCAAAACCCATTCATTTTATCTACTATCAAAACATATTATATCATCCCATATCATTATTTTTTCTATTCTCTTCTCTCCGTCTGCCCTTCTGTCTTCTTCTCTCTCCGTCTGTCTTCTCTCTGTCTGTCCTCTCTTGTCTTCTTCTTCTTTTTCTGTCTGTCTGTCTCTCTGTTTTTTCTCTCTGTCTTCTGTCTCCCCCTGTCGGGTCTCTCCTCTCTTTCTGTCTCTCCTCTCTGTTTTTCTTTCTCTGTCTTTTTTCCCCCTTTTCCCCCTTTCTTTTTCCCCGCTTTTCCCTTGCCTTTTTTCCCTCCCGTTTTGTTTTTTCCCCTTGTTTTCGTTTCCTGCCCTTCCTCTTGCCTCCTGCTCTCCCTTTTTTTTTTTCGTTGAATTGCTCTACTCACCATAAAAGTTTTTTTTTTCAGAGATTTGATATCTAATGTGAAATATTCCATACAGGATCCCATTGAATTCTGCGTCATCCAGCCTAGATATGGATTATCCCTCTTATTCTATGGATTCTTAATAGGCAAAACTGATTCTGTGGTAGATTGCTTCCCACATAGAGACCCTATGGAAGATTCCAAAGATGTGATAGCAACTGCCTATCCTGCCATTATTTTAACCCCTGTATAGGCCAAAAGCCTAAATCTGCACTACTGCAAAATTCTGATTACACTATGCATGGCTTCTGTCAGGTGCAGCATTGTCGTGTAGATTGCATGGATCCAAATCACCATCTACATTACCGATCACTCAGATTTTCCACAAATGAAACCAGTTGGCATGTAGCAACCGATGACACTTTTTTAATCCAAATTATCATCTACAGGTGTTTTCTCATAAATTACACTTTTTGACCCGAGGATGTGGCAAGATAAAAAAACGATGATTGGGATTTACAAAATGTCTGTCAAAGCAATGAACCTGACAGGAATAGCATACCTGTTGTCTTCTGTTAGGTGTTGCCATGTGGTCATTGTTTGGACCTACACATTTTTACATAAGCTATGTCTAGAGCAAGGGTGTCAAACGGCCCCGTGTAATTATATTTGGCCACGAGTAAAGGTAGGGGAATTAAGAGGGAAAAAGGGAAAAACCAGAGCTGTATTACATGTTCTCATCCCGCCTCCCCCTGGATAGAGAAGAGGGGCTAGGGATCAGGGGAAGCAAATAGACGGGGACCACCGTAAGATAAAGAGGGGCTCCAGGAGAAACAAAGGGTCCGGGGGGGCTCACACTTAAACCCTTTGCCTCCTCTCAGCCCACATCTCTGCAGGCAGCGGGGGACCCAAAGGAGACACCGTATGGGAGCAGATAAAAACCCAGAAACCAAGGACAAAGAGTTAACGACGCAGTCACTACAAATAAAGTGGGGATATTGCTTTTTTCTGATAAAGTGATAACTTTATCAATTGCGACATTTTTTAAATATTTTAATAAAAATCAAAAGGGTTTGGGCCCCCCTTTTCCAAGTTTTTAATTTTGGCCCGCTGTGTATTTAATCTGACACCCCTGATTTAGATGCCCTTCGCATCTGGCTAAAAAATCCTACGCGTTTCGGACGTACAGTCCTTATATCAAAACATTTGGGGCCACATGTATGAACCTGTTTAGGTCTAAAAAACCCTTTTTTTTCCATGGTTTTAGGGCAAAAAATTTAGGTTTAGACCTAAACAACTACAACACCAGGGAGGAAAAGAACTTGCACTGAATAACCTGATGGTATAAAAAGGGGGGGATGCAGCAAGCCAATGAGGTTGCCATTCCTCATACAGACTACAAAAAACTTTGACTCTTCACATCCAAAAGCATTTTTTGAAAAAAACATAAGCATAGGTGCACACTGGCAAGGCAATAACATACATCTATTCCAAATATCAGCGGCACACTAAAAACTAAGCAGTAATGCATTTTCAAAAAAATTCCTATATGCCTTTGATGTTTTGCTTAGTTTTTAGTGTGCCGCTGATATTTGGAATAGATGTATGTTATTGCCTTGCCAGTGTGCACCTATGCTTACGTTTTTTTCAAAAAAATGCTTTTGGATGTGCAGAGTCAAATAAAGTTTTTTGTAGTCTGTATGAGGAATGGCAGCCTCATTGGCTTGCTGCACTCCGCCTACCTCTTTTAAACCAGTACAGGATTATTCAGTAGCAAGTTCCTATCACTCCCTGAGAGGTTGTAGTCTGAATGGACTCCTAGAGAGGTAACATTTTAGTGTTAGGACTCACCTGTGCTGGGATCCCCTTGACGCAATTGGGAGGTGAGCTTACACACTTTTGATCAAAACTGTAAACTAAGAATCCCAGGTTTTCACAATTCCTTAGTAGTAATGCATTTTCAAAAAAATTCCTATATACCTTGATGTTTTACTTAGTTTTTAGTGTGCCGCTGATATTTGGAATAGACCTAAACAGGTTCATACATGTGGCCTTGGAGCCGGTGAGCTATATACAAAAACTGTTTTTTTCTTTCCCTGATTTAGGCCAACCAGACCAATTACCAAATGTGGTAATTGATGTAGATGGTGATTTCATAGCGATCTATACAAAGTATCACAAATCTTCTCCCTAGTAAACGAGTTAAATATAATTCCGTATTGTGTACACAGCCAACAAGGCAGCCAGCTGACCACAATGTCCTGTAGCTGCCTTACAATCACGGAGCATCATTACATCCTACAACCATGTCCCTGTGAGATCCCTCAGCTACACAGCTAATTGCTCAGCATTTGAAGGTTCCTAGATTTCCTTAGGGATTGACACTGAAGTACATAGTGTGATAAGTAGTGAAGACAGGAGGCCGGGAGGATCAGGGGACACAGCGTGAAGCACATCATCAGCTTCCTCAGCATGTTAACCTCAGCAATGTGCTGAGGCTTCTGATCTCACATTCGATATGCGTTATTATGTATGATCATTCTATGAATTGCTACCTACAGTTATAGGGAAACTACAACTCCCAGCGTCCTCTAACAAGCATCTTGATTTTTGCCTCTCTTTCTATGCTTTTTTGCCTTTATTCAAGGTCTACCATGCTCAGGGGTCTACCGGGGTTTAGTTATTCCCTTGTAGGCCAGTCCGAGCCTGCCCTGGACACCGAAAACTTTTTCTGTGTGTTTTGACTCTTCTCTAGCAAGTGCGCTATACTGATGAGGAAACCAAAGTGATCCTCCTATTGGATGATTTCAGTCTGATCTAAATTACTACTTTAACACAAGTGACCCCTACACCCAATCAGTGGCTGTGTCAACAGAAGAGCAGGGAGATGTGACTCTTGAACCAGGGACCGGAGGAAGGTGAGTATAAGTTTTTTTTAAATTTTACTGTGGCTTGGAAGCTGTGCCTTCATTTTCTTATGAGGTGGAAAACCCTTTAAGACCATATCTAGATCCTTTCTTTAACATATGCACAAAAAAAGAAGAAAATATATGCGCTTCCAAGTGTAATAGGATTTTTAGGATCCTATTTAGGTAGAGTATACAACTAGTGTATGCCCACTCACTTTGTTTCGTTGTGCATCAGGATGGCACAACTCCCCGCAGACATACCACCGGATTCCCGGAAGATACAAAGAAATGGCTGCAGCTGCCTCACATGCGCAGGCCCACAAATCAAAGTGGACCAATACGATCAATAATAAGAAGACCCAGGATGTAGACACAATCCCAGGGTCCGGTTCAGCTTTAATCGAACTTCGCGTTTCATGATTCAGACTTTCTCAAGTTCATCAAAGATGAGATAAATCCGAGGAAGTGTGAATTACGAAATGCGTAGTTCCATTGAAGCCTTTATTTATTTGGAAAATTGGTCTGGGCTTCTATCCTACATGTAACCTGCTGCGTTTCAAGCTGAAACGGACCTTGGGTTTGTGTCTACATCCTTGGTCTTCCGATGAATAACATATTCACATAAACTGTTCTCAAATCCAGTGGATTTAAATACTAATGCTGCGTATTTCTGTTCTTTGGTGCCGTCAACTTCTAAGTTCGTTCTCCAGACTCTTTATTTCCATTTGTTAAGCACAAAGTTGTAGCCAAGGAATCTTAAATGAAAGACAAATTTAGGGTTTAGGTTACGGTGGGAGCGTAAAATGTATCTGCTGGTAACCACATATGTCTGTTGTGTGTAGACGTTTCCTCTCACTGCTCACCACTAATGTTCTGAAGACCTCAGCAATATGAACCCTGACTCCATCCTCACTCAGTGAAAGCAATGAGCGCTGTTGGCGTGCAGCAGGAATTAGGAGTTTATTTTAGTCACTGTCTGTAGATGATATAGACTGTGCCATGCATCCCAGGTATAGAAATTTCATTTCACTGGAGAGAAATTGAGGATGCATTTGGGTTGCCGAAAGAGAATCCTAAATACCCATAAAAGGAAAAGAAAACGTTCCGATAGCGGGATCATTAGGCCCTATGAAAATACATTGAGAATGAATTGATATGTATCAAAACAGGTGAAAGTCAGCTCACTTACTTGTTTTTTCATTTGATATGCACCAATGGCGACATGTCCGAAAAGTGGCATATCCATGCCAGTTTTAGGCGCAGTAAATCAGTGTAAAGTGCGCCTGAAAGTCCGACACTTTCTAAAAACTGGCGTCAGGTATACCTTGTATAGAAAACTTAATGCGCCTAAAAAGGCGCATTGCACCGAAGAGGGCGCAACTCATAAAAAAGGCGCATTGCGTAACTCGCTGCGCATAGCATATCATTGGTGCTACATGTAATGCGCCTATCGAGGTGCATTGCCCAACGGAGGTGCATAACATATTTAATGCGCCTCAACTCACGGACATAGCAATCATTGGTAGTAATTAATACACCTATCGAGGCGCATTGCCCGATGGAGGCGCATAACATTAGTAATGCACCTCAATAGGCGCATTGCATGACGCGGGCGCACCGCGCACCATATTTAAGCGCATTACATAGTGTCGTACCCGGCATCTAATGCGCCTGGTTTTTGTGTACGACAGTTCATTTACAACAAGAATATGCCATCAAAAGAGGTTTTGGCGCAAAATAGACCAAAAAACTGGCGTTGCCGTGTTGGGACATGTCGCCCCAAGTGTTCTGCGGAGCTTACTGGTCAACCTCACACCGAGTAATCAACAGGCAAATTCATGAATAGGTTCTCCTGCTTCCAACGCTCAAAATCAACGTGATCAGATGGCTTAGATGCTATATTAAAATATTTCTTCTTTATTAAGTTCGGTTAAAAAAACATATTAACATACAAAGTGGAGGTCATGGACATAATCCCCAGGCAGAGGATGCACAAACGCGTTTCAACTAAAAAGTCTTAAAGAGGTTGTCTCACTACATTGATTCATCTTACCTCAGTCCTGTTTTCTCGGTATCACTTGGAATTCAGGGGTGTGTTTACTGGCTTCTACTAGGCTGCAGTAGAAGCCAGGTCTGTAGCTAAAGCGACCAGTGTTGGCCGCTTATCAGGAGAGATCAAACAGGTCTGTAGCTATAGCAACCAGTGCTGGCAGCCTATCATGAGAGATTGAACAGGTCTGTAGCTATAGCGACCTGAGGAGCTGCTGCAGCCCATACAGGAGGGGATATCTCAGAATAGGTAAGATACTGTTAATGGACACATATTGCAAAGTGACTCGTTTTTGCAAGATCTTTAACTTAAAAAGCAATCCTTGTAGTGAGACAACCCCTTTAAGAGCAGGACTAGCTATGTTCAGTGCATCAGTCCAGAATCCAAGCTGTTTAGCTTACAAAGCATTGACTTGCCTCAGTTCAGTTGTATCCACCTCTCAGCTGAGAACTGGAATAGCTATGTACAATGTCTAAGTCTGGAGCCCAGGCTGTTTAGCTTACAGAGCACTGCCCTGCCTTGATATAATTGTATTCACTTCTCAGCTTAGAGCAGGGCTAGCTATATAAACTAGTGATTGCCTGTAAATACAACTGCATTTACTTCTCACCTAGGAACAGTACTAGCCATGTACAATTTATCAGACTGGAGTGTAGGGTGTTTAGCTTACAGAGCATTGCCTTGCCTCTATACAACTGTATCCATTTCTTAGCTGAGAGTACAACTAGCTATATACAATGTAGAGTCTGGAGTCCAGGCTGTTTATCTCACAAAGCATTGCCTTGTCTCAATATAATTGTAACTACTTCTCAGCTGAGAGCAGGACTAGCTACATACAATTTATAACTCTGGAGTCCAGGCTGTTCAGCTCACAGAGCATTGTCTAGACTGGATACAACTGTATTCACCTCTCAGCTAAGAGCAGAACTAGCAGTGTACAGAATTGCTGCCTCAATAGAGTCTTATTTATTGACAGCAAACACATATCTTGAAAACTGTGGCAATTTGAAAATGTCTTAGAAAGTTGTAAAACTTTTGAATTAAAAGGTAAATAAACTTCATTTACAAAAAAAAAACCCTTTAAGAAAAACAATTGTGGAATTGGTTTTGTAAAGGAAAAGCTTTCTTCTGAAACCTGACCATACTCTGACATAAGCGTCTGTGGAATGGCCCTGTCGGGTTACGCAGACAGACAAATGTTTATGTTGCCGCTGAAGTAGAAATATATATTTTTTTTACCACAAAAGAGAACAAAACCATTTAATTCCATAAAAATGGACAGGAGCGCTTTACATTGTGTAGTTGTAGAAAAACACATTCCTCGGGTCAGACGGCCTCCTGGAAACGACACAAATGGCTGCAATAAACTGTGAGGAGCCGCAGATATTTGAGAGTCGATGCAGAAGAATTTCTTTTTGTGAGAATGTTTTTCTATATATTGGATTCCAGCTCAGATTTATAGAGAACGCCTCAACAGGAGAAACGCAGGAGAACCAACGAGGTCTGACAGAGAAGATCAGGAATTAAAGCACGATGAAACTTAAAGGTCCCTAAAAATAAAGTTCTGTGGGCGCAAAAAGTTCCAATCTTCTCTTCATCATGACAACAGTAGTGATGTGTTATCCATAGGTAGGTCAGCATTGTACGTCAGATGCGTCAGTGGGTCGTCCATACTAGTAACACATAGTCTGTAAGGCCCCCCCAAAAAAAGACGTCTATCCAGTTTAGCCCCGTGTTGATCCAGAGGAAGGCAAAACCCCCTATGAGGTAGAAGCCAATGGTCCTCATTATAGGGAAAAAATGCCTTCCTGACTCCAATCTGGCAATTAGAATAAATCCCTGGATCAGCGCCCCTTCTCCAGAATCCTGGTCACTTTTAACTTGTTATATTTTTTACATCTGAAATGTATCCAGATCCTTCTCCAGAATCCTGGTCACTATAACTTTTTTATTTATTACATCTGAAATGTATCCAGCCCTTCTCCAAAATTTCCTGGTCACTATGACTTGTTATATTATTACATCTAGAAATGTACCCAGACCCTTCTCCAGAATCCTGGTCCTATAACTTGTTATATTATTACATCTAGAAATGTATTCCAGACCCTTCTCCAGAATCCTGGTCACTATAACTTGTTATATTATTGCATCTAGAAATGTATCCAGCCCCTTCTCCAGAATCCTGGTCACTAAACTTGTTAAAATTACATCTAGAAATGTTCCAGACCTTCCGAATCCCGGGTCCCTATAACTTGTTATATTATTACATCTAGAAATGTATCCAGTTCCTTCTCCAGAATCCTGTCACTATAACTTGGTTATATTTAACATCTAGAAATGTATCCAGATCCTTCCCCAAATCCTGGTCACTATAAAACTTGTTATATTATTACATCTAGAAATGTACCCAAAGACCCTTCTCCAGAATCCTGGTCACTATAACTTGTTTTTATTACATCTAAAAATGAAATCAGACCCTTCTCAAAGAATCCCGGGTCACTATGACTTGTTTATATTATTACATCTAGCAATGAATCCAGACCTTCTCCGAATCCTGGTCACTATAACTTGTTTATTATTACATCTAGAAATGTATCCAGACCCTTCTCCAGAATCCTGGTCACTAAAAACCTGTTATATTGTTACATTTAAAATTTGTATCCAGACCCTTCTCCAGAATTCCGGTCACAATATAACGTTATATTATTACACTATGAAATGTATCCAGACCCTTCTCCAAATCCTGGTCACTATAACTTGTTCTATTATAACATCTAGAAATGTATCCAGACCCTTTCTCCAGAATCCTGGTCAATAAACTTGTTATATTTTTACATCTAAAAAATTTATCCAGACCTTTCTCCAGAATCCTGGTCACTAAACTTGTTATATTATTACACTACAAAAATGTACCCAGACCCTTCTCCAGAATCCTGGTCACAAAAACCCTGTTATATTATTACATCTAGAAATGTATCCAGACCCTTCTCCAAAATTTCCGGGGTTCACTAAACTTGTTATATTATTACCCTTAGAAATGTACCCAAAGACCCTTCTCCAGAATCCTTGTCACTATAAGTTGTAATAATATTACATCAAGAAATGTTTTCCAAGACCCTTCTCCAGAATCCTGGCCACTAAACTTGTTATATTATACATCTAGAAATGTATCCACCCTTCTCCAGAATTCCGGTCATATAACTTGTTATATTATTACATCTAGAAATTTGTATCCAGACCCTTTTTGAACCTTTTAAACGAATTCACCATGACAATTTCCTCTGACAGGAGTTCCACAGTCTCACTGCTCTTACAGTAAAGAATCGGTTTCCTTTCCTTTGGGCGTAGATGATGCCCCCTTGTTCTGGATACAGTCCTGGGTATAAATAGATCTTGGCTGAGATCTCTATTTTGACCTGTGATATATTTATAAATATTTATTATGTCCCCCCCCCCCGAAGCCGTCTTTTCTCTAAACTATAAAACCCTATCTTGCTAATCTTTCTGGGTATTGTAGTCCACCCAGTCCATGTCTATACATGAGGCCCTTAGACTTCATACAATACTGGAATTCAATCTAGTATGTGCAATCACAGTATCTGCACCCCCTATATTTATACCTCTGACTGGTTCACGTATTGTTCAAACTATTTGTTTTTCTATCTCACAGGCGCTTTATGCAATCCTGAAGTCTTCATGTCAGAACTTAATGACATGAAATGTGCCCTAGGCAATAACTGGGGAACTTATAGTCAGTTCAGGGGGTTAACATGTATAAGATTGACAGGGAGACAATGGAAGCCAGTGAGGTTTCATATTCAGCTATTCACATCTACATTATAAAAATCTATGTGTAAAATGAATATATTTATTGTACTTAGAGAGAAAAAATATATATACATAAGAGAAAAAAAATATGTGGATATACAGTTGAAACCAGAATTCTACATGCACTATATAAAAAGACAAATATACATGTTTTTCTCACTATCTGACATGAATCAGAATAAACCTTACCCGTTTTAGGTCAATTAGGAACCAAAATTATTTATATTTGCAAAATACCTGAATAATGAGAGAGATAATTTTTAAGGCATTTTATTACTTTCTGCAAAGTCAAAAGTTTCCATACACTAGGATTACTCTGCCTTTAAACAATTTGGGACAGCCCATATGAGGATGTCATGTTTTTGGAAGCTTTGCTTTAATTAGAGACACACCAAAAACATACTGCTTATGTGTGGCCACTCTTCCGGGAAGAAGCCTTTACTCCAAAAGAAACATATAAAAGACAGATTAATGTTTGCAAATGCACACAGGAACAAAGATCTACATTTCTAGAGACATGTTCTGTGGTCTGATGAAGCTAGAATTGGACTGTTTGGCCATAACGACCATCGTTATGTTTGGATGAAAAAGGGTGAAGCTTGGAAGTCTAAGAACACCATCCCAACTGTGAAATACACTGGTGCAGCATCATGTTGTGGGGTTGTTTTGCTGCAGGAGGGACTGGTGCACTTCACAAAAAAGATGGCATCATGAGGAAAGAATATTATGTGGCAATACTGAAGCAACATCTCAAGACATCAGCCAGGAAGTTATAGCTTGGGTGAAAATGGGTCTTTCAAGTGAACAGTGACCCGAAGAATACTGCCAAACTGGTTACGAAGTGGCTTAAGGATAACCAAGTCAATGTTTTGGAGTGGCCATCACAAAGCCCTGATCTCAATCATATTGAAAATTTATGGGCAAAGCTGAAAAGGCAGCAAGATGACTTACAAACATGGCTCAGTTACACAGTTCTGTCAGGAGGAATGGGCCAAAATTCCTACCAACTATTGTGAGAAGCTTGTGGAAGGAAATCCAAATGTTTCACCCAAGCCATACAGTTTAAGGACAATGCTACCAAATGCTAATGAAATGTATGTAAGCTTTTGACTTTGCAGAAAGTAATAAAAATGCCTTAAAAAATTCTCTGTCTCATTATTCTTGCGGGAAGGATTATTCTGATTTCATGTCAGATAATGAGAAAAACACGCAGATGGGTCTTTTTATAGAGTGTAAGGAAACTTCTGGTTTCAACTGTATATATATATATATATATATATATATATATATATATAAATTAGTGCAGCTCAAAAAAATTAGAATATAATTGTAAATTAAAGGGGTTCTCCATCTTTTTATTTGATATAAGACTCACATATGTATTATATTAAACCTTGTAATCCATACTGTAATGAGTCTATGCAATATACGGGTTTCTCTATTTCACTTGAATTATTGGTATCAGTTATCTTTTCAGTGATATTCTAATTTTAAGAGATGCATTAGTGTATATCGTAAGAAAGGCATCGTAAGCTGTTGTGAGGTTTATGAGAAATGAAGCCAGAAAGCAGATAAATAGGATGTCTCCTATCGAGATTAAAGAATTTCCTCTAGGAATAAGATTGACAGGAGGGCCACAGAAGTGGTAGCATTGGCAAATTTAAGTGCAAGATGACCTCAGTTAGATATAACTACATAAATACAATAAGCAGGTAACTCAGGGGATGAAAGTTATCCTGTGGGAATAAGATTGACAGGAGGGCATCACAATTGTTATGAGCTTTGCTGAAACTAATATGGTAGGTAAATGAAACGGCAAGATTACATGCGTTATATCATACTAGATATACAGCAGGTAACAAATACCGTGTTTTATATTGAGATAAAGGATGTCCCATAGGAATAGGATTGACAGGTGGACTTCAGAAGGGGAAATGGCAGTGTGGCCAAATCAAACTGCAGGATGCCATCAATTATACCATATATAATGAATATAAAGAACATGTAATAAATAAGCTGGCTATTTTGAAATAACTAATGAAAAAAACACTTTCCTCCTGAAATGTAACAGGTAAGAGGGAACCTCAATATACAACAAAGCATTTATTACCCTCTGAAACTGAACAAAACCACTATAAACGTAGAAAATGCCTGTGGGTCACAATTATTATATTAAAACATAACATTTATTACAAAATGCATTAAAATAGAGAATATCCTATATCTAAATATACACAAATTATTAAAAAAAACAGAGCACCCGCCCTGAAAGGGGTGACCCCATATTGAAGAAGCCCTCCCTAACACGAAGCAGTGGAAAAACCTAAATATACAAACACAGAATAACGCAGGACTAATAACAATTACAAAATACTAACTAAATAAATATACAAAACACAATATACAAACTATACCAAAACCAAAATTACAAACTATACAAAAATTATATATAATGACCCACAACAGCGACAGGAAGTGGTGGGGAGAGTGGACATATAAAACTACAAGATTTCATATTACATAAAATGAATACAAAGAAAGGAAGAAGTGGGACCCTGGCATCAAAGTAAGGGAACCCGGGGAATTTAAAGGGCAAGGCAGGCGTCGCTAGGCGTTTTTATTGGGGGCTCGGGCCCCGAAAAAACCCCCCGTCCCCGATCCCCCGGGGTTTCCGGGCCCTCGCTGGCCTGGACACCGACTGCCCTTCACTGCATGTGCGTCCGTGACGCACATCACTGGGGGTTTTTTGGGGAGCAGAGAGCGAGCGCTCCCTGCCCCGCAGCGTGCGGACCCCAGGCCGCCCCCGCGGGGCCGCCGAGTCCTCACATGCTGGGGACCCGCCGGGGCCCCCCGGGGCGCCTCACCGGGCAGCGTCGCGATGAGTATTCATCGCGACGCGCCTTCCTCGGGCGCACAGGCGTCACAGCCGTCGCCCGAGGACTGCCGAGGACGGGGGCTGAAGAGGACTGGGGCGCGCTCGCCGGGGGAGTAAGGTATATGAATGTTTTTTTTTTAACCGTTTACCTGCCTCAGGCCCCATTATGCCTTCCCTATAATGCCTCCCTTTTGGGCCCCCAAAATACTGCCTGTGGCCCCCATTTTCCCCTGCCTGTGGCCCAAAAAACCTCCTGGGGCCCCCATATGCGCCTTAGCCCCCATATCCCTCCCCTGGGGCCCCCATATCTGCCCTGGCCCCAACCCTGTCGTCCCCAAAATGCCTGCCTGTGGCCCCATATGCTGCCTGTGGCCCCCATACCCCCTTTTTTCTGTGGCCCCCCATAGCGCCTGTCCCCTATAATGCCTCCCTGTGGCCCCATAACTGCCTGGGGCCCCCATATCCCTCCCGTGGCCCCCATATCCCTGCCTTGGCCCCCATACCCATTTGGGGCCACCTATGCCTGCCTGGGCCACCAATGCTCCTGTGCACCTAATACCTGCCTTACCCCATAACTCCTGTGTCCCTATTACCTCCCTGTGGCCCCCATATACTACCTGTGTCCCTATAAACCTGCCTGGGCCCCCATATACTGCCTGTTCCCTAATACCTGCCTGTGGCCCCCATAACCCCTAAAGGACCCATATACGCCTCAGGACCCAATAACCTTTTTGGGGCCCCTAATACTGCCTCAGTGCCCCCATAAAACTGCCTGTGGCCCCTATACCTGCCCGGGCCCCCATATACGCCTGTGGCCCCTATATACCTCCTTTTGCCCAATATATCTGCCTGTGGCCCCATATATCTGCCGGGCCCCATAACTCTTCAGCCCCTATATACCAACTGAGGGGACTGCTAACCAAAATTAAGGGTTGCTGGAAATGTAGGATTAAAATATTTGTGTCCAATCCTCAGGACAATCTTGGGCCGGGGGCAATCACTGAAGGGGAACCGTAGAAAAAAGGGAAAAATGAAAGACCGATCAGAAAAGACGTTCCGGGGATCACTAAAGTAACTGCATGTAAACCCTTTATGTCTGCAGACCTACATACAACTATATCTACCACTATATGGCATTAGCGGTGGTATAGTAACAAGCCTTTTACACTGATATCACATGTGGGGGTGCGTTCGTTCAGGGGCTGGCAGGGTTATTTGAGCCTTAATATAATAGTTTTTGGGTCTTGGTTTTTTTAGGGGGGTTTTAGTAGAATCACTCGCCGGGATATTTGCTCCATGTGTTTTTATGTTTTGGTGACTTTTAGGGGAAAAGTCATTGAAGGTAAGTTCTGAAAAAGTAAATTTGTCATTGGGGATTTTTTCTTAATGACTGCGAGGAGATGGACGGGATCTGTTGGAATGTGCAAAATTAGTGACAGGAACACAAGGTTTTTCTCTGTAAAAAAACATCCGCAGTTTAAATGAGCGCGAAAAATTCGTGTGAACCCCCCCTACCCGAAAAAAAACAAAAGGGGCCCGAGCCCCGAAGTTTTAGGACCCTAGCAATGCCCCTGGCAGGAGGACCATCTACAGAGGTTATGGGTTATTAGAAGAGTAACATATTTGTGTGGGGAACAGCAAGAAGCCATCAGTTATACAATACTAGATTAATACAGAGAGCACATAGCAAGTAGAATGCCTCCTAACCTGTTTCCCCAAAAATAAGGCATCCCCCGAAAATAAGACATAGTGCTTTTTTTTTATGCAATTCAGAGTTTGGCTGCTTATGCTGGTGTTTGTGATGAAATCACTACAGTATATTAATACATGTGGATGTTTTGTTCAACGATAAATGTGAATTATTGTTCATGGAAAAATAATACATCCCCTAAAAATAAGTCTTAGCTCGTCCTTAGGAGCAAAAATTAATAGAAGACACTGACTTATTTTCGGGGAAACAGGGTATGGAGAAGAAGGTTGTCCTATAGGAATAAAACTGACAGGAGGGTCTTGCATGAGGATAAGGGTTTCTTCTGGAAGGATATACCAGTAGTGCTGTGGGGAATTAAACAGCAACATGGGAATGATTCAGTTATGATCAATTATACTTAGTAACGAGTACATTGGTTGTAGGATACCAGCCATGAATAAGATTAACAAGAGGACCTCAGAACAAGATAACGAGACTTTTGGAATAAACTGATTATATTGTACTCTGGTATTAGTTAGATGGATGTAGTTAGTTGGGTTAGCCTGATGGGACTGGAGAGGGTGCTACTGGCACCAGCAGGAGTTAAAGGGGTATTCATATCAAAAAATGTGTCTGCCTATCGCATTCTCATTGGTGACAGTCCAACTTCTGGGACTTTAATGATCTGGAGAATGAAGGGCTTGAGCTTCAATTGACTTTTCTCCCGCACAGAAGCGCTCCTGACGACCGGTTTTGCAGGTAATAGGTAAAAGAACTGGTAAGAGAGCTCTGCTAATGCTAGAACTAGTTTTGCACTTCAGATTCAGGTTAAAGTCAAATTTTTAGCTGTTGTAAAAAACTGGGTTTGATTTGAATACAGCTAATTTGGCCCTCTTCCTTCTCTTGGGACCAATCTTTTGAGTTACTAAAGTCAAATTCAAACCCAACTCTGAGCACTTTGAAATTGGGTTTTGGGCTAGGTTTTTTTTTCTACTTTGAATAGGTTAAAGGGGTTTTGCCACGATCTAATGTTGACGTGGGATCCTCCAAAATGGGTATTTAATCACTTTTCTAAATATATGTCATCAAAAAAAGTGAAGCCTCTGAGAGCTACAGCCTGACTAAGATGCCCTTGGTTTCTTGACCGTTTACATAAGACATGACCAGAGGAGCTGACAGAAGCTGATCTGGCCTCATTTGCGTTGTTTGCACTTCTAATCTGATGGCAGGGAACATGAATGAGCTTTGAAGGGACTGGGGAGAAAGATCCTTTGTATAGAGAATCCACTGGTTGCTCAGCCCCACTCCCTCTCCCCCTTTCAGAGATGAAAGAAGGCTGCCTGCTGAGCTTATCATCTCTCCTGAGCAAATAAGAGGGAGAAGTAAAACGCATATAGTTTGTGCACAATACAGTTCTCCTTTGTGGATTAGCAAAACAATGTTTGCTCAACTACAGAGACTGAGTATCAGGAGCTTGCATGGGAGGTGGAGTGATGACATCACAGAGGAGGTACTTGTTTTTTTAAACACAGAAAAAACAACTCCCCTTTTTTCAAGCCTCAAGTGGGGAGAATCAGCCTGTGAGGTGAGGAACTCACTTCTTGGCAAAACCACTTTTATTTAGCCGTTTCCAGGCTCCCGGTCCCATGGTGTGGCAGCTCCAACACCACTTCTGGTTCAACATAACATAGGCAGCCTTAATGTGGCTCTGGAAGTGGCTTTAGACCAACAGCACTGCTCGACTGCATGACTGAATACATTCAAAACCAGTAAGAAAACCCTTACCCCGATTTAGGATTAGGGTTATGGTCAAGATTAGGGCCAGCTTTACGGTTATTTTCAGAGTGAATTAAATTCAGGTTTGTATTTCCAAAAACAAAATATTTTCTCAAGTTCAGTGAAATCAGTGTCAAAATGAACAGGGATAGATTTGAGCAACACTAGCTATCATCCCTTTATTATAATGATAAATGGGGGGTCAAGTAATGTATGCCATCATTTTCAGTAGCAGAAAAAGCTATTTTATAAAATTTTAACAGAAATCTTAACTATTTTTGCAGTCAACTCTTTATGGCGGAGGTGAAAAGTCCTCCTACCGACCAGTAGCATTGATTGGGCCCCTGAACTAGACGTCCATGAATACACATAGGCATACACTGTACCTTATGCATGAAAACTGGCCAGAAGTAGGACGGTCTTTGTTGGCCATAACAACCAGAGTTCAGCTTATATTTTTCCAGCGCACTATATGAAATGAACGCTGAGCTCTGACTGGTTGCAATGGGTGACAAAGACAGTCTTACTTCTAGACAGTTTTCATACATAAGGCCCAATGTATGCTTATCTGTATTCATGGACTTGTAGTTCAGGGGCCCGATCAATAGCATGTTACTGGTGGGTAGGAGGACTTTTCACCTCCACCATAAAGGCCCTTTGATTTGTATGTATCACCACGTGAAGTGTAAGAATGAAGTGGCAGAACGTGGCACAGCTGAGTGGAGAACACAGTTGACTTGGACTAGAAGGAAGGAGGCAATATGGGGTTAATTGTGAGATTACATTTAGCCTAACTTAACAACCTGGGTAATTTATAGAACGGGACCCCAATCCGCTTAATGAGAAGCGCGGAAATCTCCAGACCAATAACTCACACAACAGTATTTGGGTGTCCACAAAAATAAATACTAAAATTTAACTTTTATTAATATAGATAACATATAAACCCCGAATAATCTCTCATAAACCTATCCCTGTCTAAATATAGATAGGAGGGAGAGAGAAAAAAAATACCCCATACGATATAAGAACTTTTAGGGCCACATGTATGAAAAGTGTTCAGGTCAAAAACTCACTTTGTTTCCCATTGGAACCAATCAGAGCGCCCCTTTCATTTCATATAGTGCTCTGGAAAAAAAGAGAGAGGCTTTCTGATTGGAAACAAAGTAAGTTTTAGACCTGAACACTTTTCATACATGTGGCCCTTAATGTTACATGGATCAAAACTGTGTTGTAATGTCATGCTTTCTCATGATTTATGCTTCATCTAGCTCCTTGTGGAGATTTCAAATGGTGTACTAAATGCGGACCCATGCTACATAGGTTGCAGGTATCTTCACAAGCGGTGAAAAATGACTAAAACAAGTTAATAAAAAAAAACCCAACCTATCCACACAGCGGAGTACCCGCCCCGATAAGGGCGACTCAGACCCGGAAACTTTCCCTAGTAGGAAAGCCCTATCATATCTAAAAAAGGCAAGATAGGGGGTCAAACTGGGGAATAAGCAACAAATAGTTCACCAATATGGCTTATACGAGGCTCTCAAGCTGGTAAATTTAGCCTCCCTGATCAGCTATACTTTACTAGAGAGATATAGAGAACAGACCTATAGTATGTTGTACAATGGATTATCCCATGTGAATAAGACTGACAAGAGGGTATCCGAAGAAGAAATAATAGTACAATAGGCTAATTACTTTTACTAGACAAAGGAATTAGCAAATGGGATGATGTAGGGTGTGGTCCTTGAGTAAGAGTGACAGGAGGACCTATCAGACTAATAGGTTTGGTATTACGTATATAGGATGTAGGTGTTTTTAAAGGGTGTTACAGAATAGTTCAATGAAGAATACAAGGCATACCGTGTGTATCCAGTCATACGGTACAATTTACCCATCATAAACAGCAATACCTAAAATAGTCATTACTCTATTAATCCCCGACACAGATCAGGAAATGACAAGTTCTTCACAAGTCTTTCCAGACTCCTTCATTGCTAGACCTCGCTTGTTTATTCGGAATCAGATCATGGCCCTGACAAGCGTAATGTACCCAGATGGAGCCGGGAGGTAGGAAATATCGTTTATGTCTCGCCAAGCCGAAGAAAGAGCCGAGAAGTGTCATCACTTTGGGAGAACACCAAAATGTTTGACCGAATGATTGACAGGTTGATTGCTGCAAAATGCAACCATTTAGATACAATTGAGTGCGGTAAAAGGCGCTACAATAACTATTTTGGATTATTACTGATATTGCACTGATCTATTTTGCTACATTTTTTCCTGCTGTCCTTTCATCCAGTCATCAGATGAGTTGAACAGAGTTGAAATCTACTGGCCTAAAAAAAGTGCTTTAAGGTCAATTGACTTAAAGGGGTTTTGCCACGATCTAATGTTGACGTGGGATCCTTCAAAATGGGTATTTAATCACTTTTCTAAATATACGTGATTACAAAAAGTGAAGCCTCTGAGAGCTACAGCTTTCTATATATGCCCTTAGTTACCTGACAGTTTAAATTAGACACGACCAGGAGCTGATCTGGCCGGGCTTGTGCTGTATGCACTTCTTATCTGATGACAGGGAACATGAAGGAGCTTGCACGGGACTGTGGAGAAATATCCTGTCTTTTGTATGGAGAATCCACCGCTTCTAATGCAATTATTTGTGTAAACATTGTAGATGCTCCCCACCACTGCGCCTCTGCTCAGAACCCCTCCCTCTCCCCCCTGACTCAGCATGCTGAGTTAATTTTGTCTCCTGATCCGATAACAGGTAAGGAACTGACTTCTTGGCAAAACCCCTTTAAGTGGGTGTTTTATGGAACCAAGATTAGCTACAAAATTCTTATAACATAGTATATTCAGAAAAAATCTGAGTAACTTTCAAATAAGGACTCCAACTGATATTACTGATATGGATATCACTAATGCTACCTAGCCCCTACACCTTACAGGAGATGGACTTTGTAATAATGATGACAACCATTACCTTGGCATTTGCCAAATCCATCAGGCTAATCAAATCCATGTCCTCTTAAAGGGATTTTCTCACTACAATGATTAGCTTTCAACATGTAGGGAAAGGTAAATGAAGACTTTTTTTTCCAAGTACATTGCTTTTTTGATATTGCCCTGGTCAGGAGATAACAAAGATTTTATCTGCTCACTAGGTTACTGTCCTTCTCTCCCTTCCTGATTTTACAGAGAGCAGGGGGCGACATCACCATGGTCAGGCAGAGCAGTCATTTGTCTCTAACAAGATTAGATCAGATTAAAGCACTAGTTTTCACTCCTTGGAGCTCTGTAGCTTTTGTTTAGTACAGATTAAATCTCCTACACTTATGTCTCTGTTCAACTCAGCTAGTTATCGAGGAGATAAATATGCTAATCGCTGCTATAAAACCACCTACAGTCTGACCGGGAAGTGTGAATCTGAAGCTACCTGTGACTCTGTGAAACAGCATGATGAAAAAAACCAATGTAAGATTAAATCTAAATTAAATTTAAATCTTCAAGCAACAGTACCCCAGCTATAAACAAATGGGTGCGTAAAAGAAATCTAAATGAGTCCAATCTAGAACCAGTAACAAAGGTCATCATTATCCTAGAAATAATACACTTTTGTAATGTGAACAACAAAGGCAGCCACACTGTGGTCATCGGGAAGATTGGCTGCACATGCATCATACATACGTCTACCACTATCAAAAAGTCAGGATCACAGACTTATAGATGAGATACTTGTTGTCATTTCCCCCCATAAAACAACACAGCATGCAATGCATAAGCAAATCAATCCAAACAGATATGCATAACAACAGCTAAAAAATCCCAAGGAAGGAGTCATCCTCCTCCCCCACCAATTACTTATACAAATCCAAACACATATCTTAACTTCCAGAATTTTGCCTTCCTGAGTGGTTCATACCGGGAATCATAGAAAAAACCAAACAAGTTAAGGCTGTTTGATTGCAGTTCCTTAACTGGAGGAGATAATGCTAAGGGTGCGTCCTCGATCTATAAGAAACATGTACACATCCACATTAGGGGTCTAAGCACATGGGATGGATACACAGTGGATTATAGAAGACCAACATGAGCAGGTGGAGATAGACATGAGACACAAGCCTACGGCCGTTTTTGATCACGATTCCTCAAGGTCCGCAAGCAAACCGGCCGTAGGCTTGTGTCTCATGTCTATCCCCGCCTGCTCCTGTTTGTTTTCTATGGAATAAAGCTATGCTGTGTTTGATTGGTGAGCGCCGCAAATAATCTTCTGTACATTGGGATTGCTTTCCACCTTGCTGCTATTGTTGAGCACCACCAATGGTTTTTAAGAGGTGACTACCCTGTGACATATACATATGCTAGTGCATCCCAAAAAATTAGAATATCATTGAAAATTAAAGGGGTTCTCCAGGATCTTTTTATTTGTTATAGGGCTCACACATGCATCATATTAAACCTTGTAATTCATTCCGTAATGAGTCTGTACAATATATGGGTTTCTCTATTTGACTTATCGATATCCATTATCGTTTCAGTGATATTCTAATTTTTTGAGATGCACTAGTGTATATCCATTTAAATAGGACTGCTGATGCCGATCACTTTCATGGATCTTATATTGTGGATTATAGAAGTTCTAATTTCAAATCATATTGAGGCTAGGCTGTGGATTTATTGCAAATTTCCCCGATTGTCTTCAGAGGTCGAAAACTTCCCAAAATTTGCCGTTGTTGCAGATTTTGTGGATGTTCAATACATCAATTTTACAAAAAAAAATTTTTTTTTTTCATTTTTTGCAGTGGAAAATCCCCATTGTTTTGTCTTATGAGCATTTACTCTAAAAGGGGTATTTGTAAACCCCCCCAAATTCTGTCACACATTCATCACTTCCTGCACTTTGGCACCCACAGGCACTTATCTGTATATAGATGTACGGTTGGGATGGCAGGTTCATCCACTTTTTATGTATACTACCCTATATTTATGTAACATGGCCGGTCCATTGTAAACCAAGCACTTGTCACCCTTTGTTTCACCCATACACCTAATAGATTGTAAGCTCTTGCGAGCAGGGCCCTCACACCTTGTGTCTCATTTGTCAGTAGCTTTTTAATAATGTAATGTCTGGTTTGTCTGTTCTTATTCCCTCTATATTGTAAAGTGCTGCAGAATATGTTGGCGCTATATAAATAAAGATGATTATTATTATTCCATCTCAGACATTTATGGCAGAACGAAGAGAAGGTTGCCCATGTGCGGCCTTTTTACTTCAGTGGTATTTCCATATATACGGCCAAGCACTTTTAGGATCTAAGATGTAAGTCCCAGGGGTTGGACACTTCAGGGACTATTAGACACTAAGGGCCACATGTATGAACCTGTTTTGGTCTAAAACTCACTTTTTTGCCCCTAGGTTACTATGGACAAAAGAATGAGTTTTAGACCTAAACAGTTTCATACATGTGGCCCTAAATGTCTGAGATAGGAGCACCCCTATAATCTTTCTTCTTAACATTGTACATGCAGAACATATCCCCCTTTCCTTTCAGGTACGTGAATGGGCACAGAGTTCTCATCACCAGGACTAGATAAAGTTTCATTGATGACCAGCTGATGTTCCATTGATGACCAACTGCAAAGCATCATGGTTTAAGGCGGCATACAGGACCCAGTATTTTGTACCACTTCAATTCTGGATTCTTCCACGTCCTTGTGGGTGGAATCGTCATGGTGAGACCCTCACTGATCCCTACTATTCAGTGGTTACAGTGGATATCCAACTTCTATTCTGAAAGTGAAACACTTTACATAGGGAACATGTATCATCAGAAATTTTATAAATATCCCCAAAAAAAACACCCAACCACAACACAATTTTTCCATAAATGCATCATAAAACCATGTTCTTACTTTGGACGCAGAAGCCGCAGAAGGGTTGCTTGCATTGCTTGTCACGGCATCACTGCCAACCGTTGTAGAAGTGGTGGAAGTTGGTGTTGGAAGACGGGATGGCACAATGGGTAGAGGCAGCAGTCCCGGCCTGTTGTTACCATTGCCATTGGCAATACTGTTGGCATTACTCGTGTTCATATGATTGCTGCTTGGACTCCACTCCCATCTCTCCCATCCTCCGCAGAAATCCCTCTCGAACCTGCTGTGCCGCGACATCCTGGAACGTAGATGCACCGGCAGCTTCCTCCCCTTGTATTATTTCTTGTTACCAAGAGTGCTGCAACATTAAAATAAGAAATATTAGGAAAAGACAAAAACCCTAGAATCTGCGAAATGAGAAACATTATTTATAGGTGAGTTCTATATGATAATTGATGTGAAATCTCAGCAAGCCCACTGAGCATAATGAGCAAAAACATGATTTTCCCAACTGTATTACTGCATAATTATTAGCAATGAAAGTTCATTCTTTGAAAAGCAAAAAAAAAAAAAAAAAAAAAAGTTGAGAACAGAACTTGGAGCGGCTCCTGCTGTTTTCATTTAGAAAATAATAATTCCTAAACCAATTTCTATTTGCCTTCCTTTTATCATGGAATTGTAAACTACTAGATTAAGCACTTTGCTGTGTTGGGCGACAAAAAAGAGCCTGTGACAGGGTCCCGCATAATTCGGTAAATAGAATTACTGAATGGATTGTTTCCTAATATATAATGCTATTTTTCAAGTCTGTTGCCTGTCCGGACCCCATGCTTGCCTGCTCCCTGCCCTGACCCCATGCTTGTCTGCTACCTGCCCTGACCCCATGCTTGTCTGCTGCCTGCCCTGAGCCATAATTGTCTGCTGCCTGCCCTGACCCATAATTTTCTGAAGCCTGTCCTGACCCCATGCTTGAGTGCTACGTGCCATGACCCCATGCTTGTCTGCTGCCTGCCCTGACCCATAATTGTCTGCTGCCTGTCCTGACCCCATGCTTGTCTGCTACCTGCCCTGACCCCATGCTTGTCTGCTGCCTGCCCGGAGCCATAAGTGTCTGCTGCCTTCCCTGACCCATAATTGTCTGAAGCCTGTCCTGACCCCATGCTTGTCTGCTACCTGCCCTGACCCCATGCTTGTCTGCTGCCTGAACTGACCCCATGCTTGTCTGCTGCCTGCCCTGACCCATAATTGTCTGCTGCCTGTTCTGACCCCATGCTTGTCTGCTACCTGCCCTGACCCCATGCTTGTGTGCTGCCTGCCCTGAGCCATAATTGTCTGCTGCCTGCCCTGAGCCATAATTGTCTGCTGCCTGCCCTGAGCCATAATTGTCTGCTGCCTGCCCTGAGCCATAATTGTCTGCTGCCTGCCCTGAGCCATAATTGTCTGCTGCCTGCCCTGAGCCATAATTGTCTGCTGCCTGTCCTGACCCCATGCCTGCTACCTGCCCTGACCCCATGCCTGTCTGCTACCTGCCCTGACCCCATGCTTGTCTGCTGCGTGCCCTGACCCCATGCTTGTGTGCTGCGTGCCCTGACCCCATGCTTGTCTGCTGCGTGCCCTGACCTCATGCTTGTGTGCTGACTGCCTTGACTCCATGCTTGTCTGCTACCTCCCCTGACCCATGCATGCATTATTGTCAAGACTGAACTCCACCTGTCCAACCTATTGCCTGTCGACCACAAGTATTGCCTGGCCCTTCTGTACCGCATATTAGCACATGTCTGCTACCTGCCCTGGCCCCATGCTTGTCTGATGCTTGCCCTGACCTCATGCTTATGTGCTGCATACCCTGACCCCATGCTTGTCTATTCCCTGCCCTGACCCCATGCTTGTCTGCTGCCTGCCTTAACCTCATGCTTGTCTGCTACCTGCCCTGACCTCATGCTTGTCTGTTACCTGCCCTGACCCCATGCTTGTGTGCTGCCTGCCCTGACCTCATGCTTGTCTGCTACCTGCCCTGACCTCATGCTTGTGTGCTGCCTGCCCTGACCCCATGCTTGTCTGCTACCTCCCCTGGCCCCATGCTTGTCTGCTGCCTTCCCTGACCCAATGCATGATTATTGTCAAGACTGAACTCCACCTGTCCAACCTATTGCCTGTCGACCACAAGTATTGCCTGGCCCTTCTGTACCGCATATTAGCACATGAGCTACTCACGTCTACTTCTAGAGGATAGCGGCCTGTGGGTATACTGCAGCTACAACCAAACCTCCCTGCAGGGTTTAAGGATGGGGACCAAGTGCTCCTTAGACTCCACTGCTTGGCACATCCATATCCCAAATCCACAGTCAATCCAAGGGTGTTACCATTTCAATGCAGGTAAGCCATGTGACCAATATCTATGCAGTTTTCACCATACTTCCTAGCTTTTGAAAATGGTCTTCAAAAGACATTTACGCACCAATTTTACAAGTCACACCCCTTTTTACAGATTACGCCCTTTTCAAGACCACACCTGTTTTACCAACCCGACCTCTTTTATAGGCCTCGTCCTCACATCCATAAATCATATTATCACATTTTATGTCCCAATAAGCCATAACCTTTTTATTCTTCTGTTGTTGGACCTGTGTGAGGGCTTCTTCGAGCGATAAGCGGACAATCTCACTGGCACCATGTTTTGGTATATCATATTTTTTTTTCTGGATGAAATAAAAATTGCAAAATTGTAATTTTTTTTAATTGTTGTCATTTTTTGTTTGTTTTGTTTTTTACCAGCGATCCCCATACTGATTAACCAACATGATAATTTTATAGATTGGATCATTGCCTATGCGGCGAAACCTACACATAGATGTATTTTCTATTTTTTTAAACGTTTTCACAAAATATTTTTTTTATTGAGGGTAACAGGGGTTTTGTGTTTATTTTTTATAGGTTAAAACATTTTTTTCTTTACTGTTTTTTATTTATTTTTCATCCCACTGTGGAATTAGATTATGCCATTGCTTGATCACTAATATAATACATAAAAATAGAAAATTCGCAGCACTCCGATATACAAAAGTGAAAACGTGTACAACTTTACTCTCCCATACTCAGCAATGCTTCAGCCCCGTTACAGGACTTTGTTCAAGCCTTTTTCTATAGCAGGACTGAAACATTACTGAGTATGCTATAAGAACGTTTTGTACATTTTTTACTTTTCATATTGGAGTGCTGCAACTTTTCCATTTTCGTTAATTTAGTCTAGTCGTGACTGGTCAGCAGGCACTCATCTTGTGCATTTGAAGCGCTGCAATTTTTTACTTATTCGTCTTATACATACATAGAAACATATTATTGCATTGCTATGAATAAAGCCTGTGACAGGCAGCCTATAACACTCGCCTAACAGTCTTCTGTACATGGAGACCCAGAGGTCATTATTTGACCTCCAGATGCCCTGACAGCATCACGTCATGGGGGTGCAGAAGATTAACAAAGGGAGGGCACTTCTGTCAACCACTTAGATGTCGCAGCCGATATTGACAATGGCATCTAGCTGGTTTAAATGCCGAGAATGGAGCTAGCTCTGATTCTGGCTGTTGCATCAGGAGCCCAGCTGTACATTCCAGCCAGACAGAGTGCAAATAACTTATGAGCCTACCCTATCCAAGCAACACCAGAAGATTTGCCAATAGTACTGGGAGTTCGGGAGATTTCCCATTTTTCTGGGAGACTCACAACCATTCTAGAAGAATTGGCAAGTACGGTCAGGCTCGGACTGGCCCACAGGGAAGTAGGGTAAACCCCTGGTGGGCCACAGAGCATGGCGGACCTGGAGTTTCTTTTAAATTGCTTGGGAGAGACCGAAAGGCAGAGAAAAAAAGGCAAAAAGGAATAAGCAGAGTATAAGAGGCATGTACATTAGCTGTAGGGTGGGCCCCAGAATCAACTCACCCGGAATGAAAGTCCTCTGGTGGGCCCTAGGCACTCCAGTCCGATATGGAATATGGTTATCATTGTAAAGTGATGTAACTTACACACACACACACACATATATATATATATATATATATATCAGTGGCTTAATTGTCTCATGATGTGTGAATCATATCTATCTATATAATATCTACCTATTTATCCCATATCTATCTATCTATCTATCTATCTGTCTGTCTTTCTTTCTATACATACATACATACATACATACATACAATATGTGATTCACTCATGATCTGCCCCTAGGGAACTGGAAATGCCCCAATGCAAATCTGCATGTATGTATGTATATATATATATATAAATTATATATTATATATATATAAAAAATATATATATATATCAGGGGCTTAATTGTCTCATGACGTGTGAATCATATCTATCTATATAATATCTACCTATTTATCCCATATCTATCTATCTATCTATCTTTCTATACATACATACATACAAACATACAATATGTGATTCACTCATGATCTGCCCCTAGGGAACTGGAAATGCCCCAATGCAAATCTGCATAGACTTCATGTATGTATGTATGTATATATATATATATATATATATTATAAAATATTATATATATATAATATAATATATAATACATACATAAACACTCACCCGGCCACTTTATTAGGTACACCATGCAATAACGGTTGTGCCCCCCTTTTTGCCTTCAGAACTGCCTCAATTTTTCTTTGGCATAGATTCAACAAGGTGTTGCAATGATGCTCAATTGGTACCGGGGGGCCCCAAAAGATGCCAAGAAAATATTCCCCACACCATGACACCACCACCACCAGCCTGAACCGTTGATACAAGGCAGGATGGATCCATGCTTTCATGTTGTTGACGCCAAATTTCTGACCCTACCTCCGAATGTCGCAGCAGAAATCGAGACTCATCAGACCAGGCAACGTTTTTCCAATCTTCTACTGTCCAAATTCGATGAGCTTGGGCAAATTGGAGCCTCAGTTTTTCTGTTCTTAAACTGAAAGGAGTGGCACCCGGTTTTGTCTTTCTTTCTTTCTGTAGCCCATCTGCCTCAAAGTTTGGCCGTACTGTGCTTCAGAGATGCTCTTCTGCCCACCTTTGTTGTAACGGGGGGGGCTATTTGATTTACTGTTGCCTTTCTATCAGCTCGAACCATCTGCCCTTCCCCCTCCTTTGACCTCTGGGATCAACAAGGGCATTTTCCCCCCACAGGACTGCCGCTCACTGGGTGTTTTTTCTTTTTCGGACCATTCTCTGTAAAACCCTAGAGATGGTTGTGCGTGAAAATCCCCAGGAGATCAAACAGTTTCTGAAATACTCAGACCAGCCCTTCTGGCACCAACAACCATGCCACGGGTTTAAAGGCACTCAAATCACCTTTCTTCCCCATACTGATGCTCGGTTTGAACTGCAGGAGATTTCTTGACCATGTCTACATGCCTAAATGCACTGAGTTGGCCCCCATGTAATTGGGTGATTAGGGAAATTAAGTGTTAACGAGCAGTTGGACAGGTGTACCTAATAAAGTGGCCGGTGAGTGTATATATATATATATATATCAGGGGCTTAATTGTCTCATGACGTGTGAATCATATCTATATAATATCTACCTATTTATCCCATATCTATCTATCTTTCTATACATACATACATACATACAAACATACAATATGTGATTCACTCATGCTCTGCCCCTAGGGAACTGGAAATGCCCCAATACAAATCTGCATAGACTTCACCCTTTTTCCGGTCCAGATAGTTGGTAGTTCTAGATATCATTTTCCAGGTATTACAGTTTCAGCAGTTTAAGGTTATTCAGTGTATAACAAAGTGATAACATTTTCCAATTTACTTTTCCTTACACTCTTTAAGATCTCTGCTTGCTGTCGTTCAATAAGAACCTTGTTTCACTCCAAAAACCAAAATCTGGTGAAATTATTATGCACAGAAAGCCTTAGTTTTCTGGCTTTCCACATTCATGAATGTTAACAGGACTGCCAGAATGTTCACATGAAAAAACACAATTTCATTTTAGCTATACTGTCATGGGACACAATGGAAAACATGATTGTGTTTACTGAGAAATAATCTATAGATGACATCAGAATATTTTCATCCACACAGTCCTGAAAAATTTATGTTCCTGGATTAGATCAATATAAGAATATTACTTTCTTCCTAGGGACAGAATCCTCAAAGGCTGAAAAGAGGCAAATATAAGCGAAAACGCATTAATAAAGCAATATTAAAAAACATATATATATCCATTAAAGTTGATGTGATGGAAACAGAAAAATAATTGGCAAGAGTAAGGCTATGAATGACGAGGTCACAACATCTACAAAATGGCAGGTCTTGAGTGGTGTTCCCTGGGCAGTGTTGGCACCTTCTGAACGTTCTGTAAGGAAGGAAAACCGGTGAAACAGCGACAGGGTCATGGACGCACAAGGTTCACCTGGGAGTGAAAGCTAGCCCGTCTGATCTGATACAAGGCCTGTTGTAGTAGAAATTGTTGATAAAGTCACTGCTGGATATGATAGAAAGGTGTCAGGAAATATGGGGCATCACAGTTGGACCAATTTGTGGCTACTCTGCTCCAAACACAGCAAAGTGTCCATGGTACCACTATCCACCACCCGAAATGGCTACAATGGACAGAAGAGCATCAAAACTGGAGCAGTGAAAGAAGGTTGCCTGGTCTGCTAAAAATGGTTTCTCATACATCATGTGGCTGGCCAGATACTTGGATGTTTCTTACCTAGAAGAGATGCACTATAGGAAGACGATGAACTGGCCAAGCTAGTGTGATACTCATGGGCAATGTTCTACTGCGAAACCTTGAGTCCTTGCATCATGTGGATGTGAGTGTTTTTTCACACTATGATAATGCATACGTTGCAGGTGCCCATTAGGGTACTGTGAAAAAAGATACAACTGAGGACACCATAATGCAACCGTGGTTGGCCCTATAGGGGGTAATGGAGCAGATGTAGCTGAGCATGGGCTACATTTGCGCTATCTCCCGAGGGTATATGCATTTTCTGCAGGACTCAAGAGCACAGTAGACTATGCTACAAATTGCCAGAAAATACGCATATGCTCTGGGAAATAAAGCAAACATAGCCCATGCTGGGCTACGTCTGCTTTATTATCCTCTATGGGGCCGTCGCAGATTCGTTGCGGTATCCACCGGGATATCTTTCTTCACGATATCCCGACAGATACATGCAACTTATGCATTATCGTAGTGTCAACCCTCTTACTATAACACATACCACCTACCTAACCATTGTACAGACCAAGTCCACCCCTTTATGGAAGTGGGATATCCTAATAGAAATCTCAGAATAATTCTCCTGCCAAACAGCAAAAAATGTTCAGGAATGAAAAACATAATAAAAAGTTCAAATTTGTAATATAACTCATTATTTTCAACCCTCAAAAATCCATCTTCCGCAGCATATCATTAATGAAAGACAAGGAGGAGGGGATGCAGCTGCTGTTTGTCTCTCTGAGATTTTATGCTGTGAGAGGGGAGAAAGAGCAGAAAGTAATGAGTGCGCACACATTACAGCTACAATGTCATCACATCAGGAAGAACCTGCTCCTATGCAAACAAAGAAGGCGACATATATGTACGGGGCTGCGGCAGTATTCTGGTGTCATTTCAGCCCAAAAACTGGCGCATGTATGAGCAGGCGCACTCCAGAATTAGGTGCATTATGAGGTGCTCGCGGCATTTTGTAATGCGCCTGAGATGTGAGGGCGTTCTAGGGGTGTCGCACCACAACCATGGGATTCTACACATTTATGACAGGAGGATGGCAAAACTAGGCGCATTACTGCTGGAACAGGTAGACCAAGTTACAAGTGGTTTACCTGAGCCAGAATTGTCGTCTTGGAGCTAGAAAGCGCTAAATCTATGACCCACAGTAGAACAAGTTCATAAATTCAGACGCATTCTACACTACTAATGCGTGTAAAAAAAAACGGCATCTGGGCACCAAAATACATACATGTTGCCCAGGAGACATACTAAATCTACAGGTTACCTGTAATATCTATATATAGAGAGAACTCTGCAGCCCCACTCATTGAATGTAGCATTTTTTAAGTCACATGCAATGCCCTGAGCCTTGCAGGGTGAATGGGATTAAAACATTTTCAGATATTCATCTGCAGACAGCTGTTTCAGGGTGTTTCTGTTTATCAGTACAGAGTAGAGTAGTGGTTGGTTGGGTGAGAGACCCCAGACATAGCACAAAGGGGGTAAAGGACCTCTTTAGCGAGAGGCACCACGTACCGTACATGTGGTGTATAAGTATATATACACCTATGTGGTATCTAAGGCACACTTGCCTGAGGAAGGATTGTGACTTTTAGCTTATTGCTATTTTATTCCTGCACAAAAGAAAAAAAAAAACATTTAGAAAAATGAAATTCATTCAAAGCTTTTTCAGGGGACATCTAAACAGTCCTTTTAAAGGCAGCGGAAATTGCACAGATGTCTCCTTCACTAGCATTGTACACACAGAGGAAGGAGTTGCGAGGAATTTTTTATACACTTTAAATACCATAATGTGAGCTTAAGCCCCCAGGAACAATTCATCAGAACTCATTTCCTCTGTTTATAGCCTAAATCTGCAAAAACTAAATTTTAGTCTAATCAGCACCAGAGAATTACATCTGAAGGAACGCGGCAAATGACAAATTGTATCTAGCACCGCCGTCCTGACCGTAGTTATGAGGCTCATAAAAGCGCAATTTTACGTAATGTGCCAGCAGACCCATTACTATTTATGGGAAAAATACTGCAAATTCATAAAGGAAAGATTTTCATGGGTCCCCGTTCTTGTGAACAGGTTATGTAATAAAATTGGAGCGCCGTTCAATAGGCCTCTTTTCAAATTGCAAAGCTTTCTAATGGTAAATGAACTGTAAGTGGAAACAAAATTTTATCCATAAATTGAATGAATACAGGAATGAATAATGCTGACTGCAATAATCTCTCCTATTGTCTATTTATGGCACGTATTTTGTGGGAGGCTGGAGTCGTCACATGAACATATGTTCTGAAATGATAAAAACAAAAGCTGTTGTTCCTGAATATTTTATCATTATTACGTGACATTACACTGGAATCATCCTTCTTGGGAGGTGGATAAATAGATAGGATACAGATAGACATAAAAGAAACAGATAAGGAATGAGAGGATAGATAGATATGAGCTAGATAAATAGATATAAAGGGCGACATGTCAGAAAAGAGGCGCCGCCACACTAGTTTTAAAGGGGTTTTGCCAGGACGTGCCTTATCTGCTAAGAAACAAACGTAAACAAAGCACGCTGAGCTGTGAGAGAGAGAGACGGTCAGAGCACAGAGCCATGCATAAGGGATCGTGTGCAATGTTCACTGAAATAATCAAACTACAACTAGTGGATTCTGTATACAAACGACAACAGCTTTCTCCACAGCAGCTTGAAAGCTTCTTCAGGTTCCCTGTCATCAGATAAAGCAGGGATCTACTCAGATAATCACACTACAACTAGTGGATTCTGTATACAAAAGACAACATATTTCTACCCGGTGCCTTGAAAGCTTCTTCAGCTCCCTCTCATCAGATAAGAAGTGTGCTCTGCGCAAGCCCAGCCAGCAGCTCTGGTCACTCTGCCTGGTCGTATTTAATGCAAGCTTTTAAGTAACTAAGGGCAGGTAAGGCAGCCTGTAGCTCTCGCAGGCTTCACTTTTTTAAATCACATATATTTAAAAAAGTGATTAAATACCCATTTTGGAGGATCCCACGTCAACATTACATCGTGGCAAAACTCATTTAAGGCACATTAAATGAGTGTATAGTGCACCCAAATGTATGAACCTGTCATAAATCTGCCGTGTGGTCTACCTTGCGTAGTATAATTGATGCACCTAATTTAGGCACATAGCATAATATAGGCACATAGCATATCATTGCATGCATATTTATGGCGCATAACTTATGCATATTTAAATGTGTTGTGCCTGTTACAAACTGCTCCTAGTTTTGGTGTACGACTGTTCATACATATATAGAATAGGGCGACAACAGCTTTTTGGCGCAAAATACACCCAAAAAATGGTGCAGCCAAAATGTGACATGCCGCCCAAAATCTCTAGATATGACATAGATAGACATAAGAGAAATAGATAACAGATGAGACGACGATAGATATGAAATATGTAGTCAGAGATAGATAGGAGATATATAGATAGATTTGAGATAGATAAATAGATAGATAATGTATCATACAAGTGAGTACACTCCTCCCATTTTTGTAAATATTGGATTATATCTTTTCATGGGACAACACTAAAGATATGACACTTTGATACAATATAAGTAGTGAGTGTACAGCTTGTATAACAGTGTAAATTTGGTGTGTCCTCAAAATAACTCAACACACAGCCATCAATGTTTAAAACACTGCAAAAAAAGTGAGTACACCTTTAAGTGAAAATGGACAAATTGTGCCCAATTTGCCATTTTTCCTCCACGGTGGCATGTGACTGATTAATGTTACAGGGTCTCAGGTGTAAATGGGAAGCAGGTGTGTTAAAGTTTGTGTTATCATTCTCATGCTCTCTCATACTGGTCATTGGAAGTTCAACATAGCGCCTCATGGAAAAGAACTGTATGACGATCTGAAAAAAAGAATTGCTGCTCTATGGCCTAAACTATAAGAAGATTGCTGACACCCTGAAACTGAGCTGCAGAATGGGGCCAACATCATACAGCTGTTTAACAGGATAGGTTCCACTCAAAGAAGTTTAATGCACGTGCTCAGCGTCTTATTGAGAAATTGTCTTTTCAAAATAGACATATGAGCCAGTGGTTTAGACATTGATGGCCGTGTGTTATTTTGAGGACACACCAAATTGACACTTATACAAGCTGTACACTGACTACTTTACATTGTATCAAAGGGTCATATCTTCAGGGTTGTCTCATGAAAAAATATAATACAATGTTTACAACAATGTGAGGGGTGTACTTACTTTTGTGAGATACTGTGCAAAGATGGATAGATAGTCAATGTTAAACACATGGATCCAACATGCTAGACCCAAATATACCTATTAAAGACAATAATGACAATTTGTCATTAAACTGAATGATTATTCTTGGAGATATATAGATAACTAAAGTATTTAATTAACAATAGATTGGACAGATGAATAGACATGATAGAAAGAAAAAATAGAAAGAAAGAGATAGAAATGTAGATATATACATGAGATTGATAATTAAAGAACAATAGAAAAAAGAAAGAAAAACAGATAGATAGATAGATAGATAAATAGATAAAAAATAGGTGAGAATATAGATTATGCAGCAAGACAGGCAATAGAAAAAACATGACCTCTGAATGTTGTAAAACAAAGGTTTAAGACAGGCATCCTCAAACTGCGGCCCTCCTGCTGTTGGGAAACTACAACTCCCATCATGCATTTATATAATCTATAACAGTGGGAATGATGGGAGTTGTAGTTTCCCAACAGCTGGAGGGCCGCAGTTTGAGGATGCCTGGTTTAAGATATAGAAATAGATGATATTTTAGGAAGCAAGAAAGGCACAGGAAAAAAGGGAGCTCAGAACATCTCAAAACAAACTATCGTAAGGTTTGTAGTAGAAGTTCATCCTCAATAGTCCTACAAAAAGTCCCAGCAAAAAGATTAAAGAGGTTGTCCATGGAATAAAATATGCCTCCCAAAATTTGTATTTTTGTAATATACTTTCATTACATTTTCTGTGGTTTTCTGCAGTTTTTTTTCAGCTGACAGAAAGCTCCTATGTCTAGACATACAGGTAATGGCTCTGTGTCGAGCCTATGAGATCAGGGGTGACATCTATTAATTCTCATGCATCATTTTTGTAACTTGGCGCCTACACCCCAGTTCTAAATAGACATAGAGGAGTGTATAATGCAACAGTGTGAGAGAAAATGTTATGCGCCAAACATTTTTGACACATAACCCTCAAAACCGGGACATAAAGTGTTATGCACCAAACTTTATATGGCAATTTTGCACCAAACTTTGGCACATTAAAATATGTTGTCAGGTGCACATTGCGTCAAGTTTGTCCATATGCCCGTTCATACATCTATAGAGCTGGCAAAAAATCACAAAGAATAATTTATAGACGTGTCCAAATGGGTGTGGCTCTTTTTCAGAGCAACCTTTGAAGTCACACCCCTTTGGTCCTGCCTCTAAGGCAGTGTTTCTCAACTCCAGTCCTCAAGACCCACCAACAGGTCATGTTTTCAGGATCTCCCACTGAATGCACTGACAATAATGATATCACCTGTGCAATGCTGAGGAAATCCTGAAAACTTGGCCTGTTGGTGGGTCTTGAGGACTGGAGTTGAGAAACACTGCTCTAAGGTCTTTCAGCATGATGGAAAAAAGATGGGTTTATACTGAGGCAGGGAGGTAGATAGACAAAGAATTGCAAAGGATCACGGGGCTTGTCGTTTTGAAGGTTTTTACTGCTTTCAATTGGAAATGCTGCTGATCAGCTTCTGAGAAGGGAGGCTACATACAGCATAGGATATGTCTAAATTAGCACAGAAAACATCACAGGAAAATGAATGAAGACATAGGCAAGAAATGTATTTATTTTTATATATATTTCTTGGGTCACCAGACAACCATTTTGCCAAGATTTCTCCTCAGCAATGTGAACGTCTGGTCCCCCTGATCTCCAGTTACTATTTGTGGCACAACTACGTTGGAAGAGCAATCACTTTTTCCCAGTTTGTGCTGGGTAGCTTTTTTCTTCAGTAAATGAAGTGATTACCGAAGAGCTGCATTTCGTCTTTACTCTTATTTTTGTCTTGTAAGAAAAACTGTTTAGGGATCTGAAACAATTAAATGTGATAAATATAGTAGAAATCTATTATATAATTCACATGTTCTGACACGTTGCATGTTTAGCTGTATGCAAAACAAAAAATAATGCTAAACTATAATTCAAGATGTAATAACAGGAGGTGTGTTTGACAGAAGGAGGAAAGAGATAAGGTCTTCTCTATGTTTTGCCATATGTTACACTGTTTTTCATCTTTTTATCTGAGAAAATATAGCTAGAGTATAAATATTGCGTGTAAATATGCCACAGCTTCGCTACATTGTGGCACAGATCCTAGTTATCTGCATATCCACCTCCCACCAACATATCAGACGGTGCACAGGTTTCATACAAGTTAATTATAGGCAAATAAATTATGTACAAGGCACTGAGGGTGCAAAAAATGTGAAATCATACAGTATGTGATTATGTAAACATATATTTAAATTTCAAATATCACCCCTGTTCCTCAAATGGAAACTCAGGTCAATACTAACCAAACGTTAAACGTATAAACTGCAAGCAACTCCGAAGATGCAATTAAAAGTTGGTGCATTTATTGGACATGAATGCGTGGAGACCACTTTCATGGAGGACATAGGCATGGTGCAAAACTGACGTGTTTCGAGTCCTTCAGGACGCTCAATCGTACTACAATTGTAGACAACTCACATGGAGGACATAGGCATGGTGCAAAACTGACGCGTTTCGAGTCCTTCAGGACTCTTAGTCATAGTACTAGGCAAATAAATTATGTACAAGGCACTGAGGGTGCAAAAAATGTGAAATCATACAGTATGTGATTATGTAAACATATATTTAAATTTCAAATATCACTCCTGTTCCTCAAATGGAAACTCAGGTCAGTACTAACCAAACGATAAACGTATAAACTGCAAGCAACTCCGAAGATGCAATTAAAACTTGGTGCATTTATTGAACATGAATGCGTGGCGACAACTCACATGGAGGACATAGGCATGGTGCAAAACTGACGCGTTTCGAGTCCTGCAGGACTCAATCATACTACAAATGTAGACCACTCACGTTGTCGAAACGCGTCAGTTTTGCACCATGACTATGTCCTCCATGTGAGTTGTCTACAATTGTAGTACGATTAAGAGTCCTGAAGGACTCGAAACGTGTCAGTTATGCACCATGCCTATGTCCTCCATGTGAGTTGTCTCCACACATTCGTGTTCAATAAATGCACCAAGTTGTAATTGCATCTTTGGATTTGCTGGCAGTTTATACATTTATCGTTTGGGACTAACATTTCAGAGTGCAGCCGTGCTCCAAATGGGTTTGTCTACTTTGAAAATCAGCTACTAAAATGCTGCCCAATATACACCATTAGCCGTGCTTCCCTTCCTTCTAAGGATTCAACAGCTAAGTATCCAACCCAGTGCTCAAAAGCAGGATTGGAAGAACACATGTGCTTTAAGGAAAACAGTCATCTTGGTCATCCTTGAGTCAATAACCTTGTGTGTACCATATGAGCTGTTTTGTCTGGTTGCCCCTCTAAGAAAACCTGATGTCCCAAAGAACATAGGATAGTGTTAGTATTTCATTGTTGGTGTAGCAAATAGAAGACCATGATCTACAGTGTCTACAGGTAGGATGAAAGAGACATTTTTGCCTTTTGTATGAGATCCCATCAATTCTTGGCATACCCCTATGGCCTGAATCGACAGTAGCAACTATTATGCCTGTCCAACTCTATTTTATGTCATCTAAAACCCCATTGTGGGAACATTTGCTGTTTTTTGTCTTGGTCAAAGGGTACCTAGTATTTGGTGCCAAGCTGGAGTTTGAGGAACTTTGTACTTGGTTTGGCCTCCTTTGATTCCCTCTAACAATTAGGCTTCTTAAGGGACTTAACGCCGTCATATGTTGTCCCTAGCATTTGGTACCATGCTTGTTTGAGAGAACCTTGTATTTTCTGTGGCCTCCTTGGATTCTCTCTAATGGTTAAGCTTGTTGAGGGACTTGGTGCCGCTATCTGTTGTATCTAATATTTGTTACCATGTGCTTTGGAGGAGCTCTGTTTTCATAGAGGCCTACTTGGATTCTCCGTAAGGTTGGGTTCACACAGCGTATAGCATAACGTACCGGTATGCGCCACTATACGTCTGCTGTTGAAAGTATGGCCGGCCCCCATTCACTTTTCTTTTCCCAAAAGGAGTACTATGATTTGACCATATTTGCGTGGCATACGTCGGGCGCATTGCAGCGCAATAACGTCGTCTGAATATACCCAAATGTTTGCGCCTGGTGAGAGACTTGGGGTGACATGTCAGAAAAGAGGCGCTGCCACACCAGTTTTAAGGCGCATTTAATGAGTGTATAGTGCACCTGAATGAACCTGTCAAAAATCTGGCATGTAGTATACCTTGCAGAGTAAAATTGATGTGCTTAATCTAGGCGCATAGCATAAGTTACAAGCATATCATTGCTAGCATATTTGATGCGCCTCCTTTAGACACATTCGAATGTGTCATGCCTGGCGTATAATGCGCTCAGTTTTGGTATACGACAGTTCAGTTATATAGAGAAAAGGGCGTCAACAGTTTTTCCATGCAAAATACACCAAAAAAATGGCGCAGCCGTAATGGGACATGTCACCCTTGGTGTTGTCTGTTGTATAATATTAAAGGGGTTTTGCCAGGACGTGCCTTATCTGCTAAGAAGCAAATGTAAACAAGCCAGGCTGAACTAAGAGAGAGAGACACAGCCAGAGCCGTGCATAAGGGATCGTGTGAAATGTTCACTCAAATAATCAAACTACAACTAGTGGATTCTGTATACAAAAGACAACAGCTTTTTTCCACAGCAGCTTTAAAGCTCCTTCATGTTCTCTGTCATCAGATAAAGCAGGGATCTACTCAGATAATCACACTACAAATAGTGGTTTCTGTATACAAAAAACAACATATTTCTACCCGGTGCCTTAAAAGCTTCTGCAGCTCAGTCTCCAGATAAGAAGCTTTCTCTACGCAAGCCCGGCCAGAAGACTGCAGCTCTTGTCAGGTCTGTAGCTCTCTCAGGCTGCAATTTTTGTAATCACATATATTTAGAAAAGTGATTAAATACCCATTTTGGAGGATCCCACGTCAACATTACATCGTGGCAAAACCCATTTAATAATTATAATCTTTATTTATTCTCCAGGAAGCTACGATCAGAGGCTATAGGATCAGACAAAAAACAAACATACTTAGTGTACTACTTACAGATCAAACACAAGGGCCCAAGAGCTTACAATCTGTTGAGAAGTGCATGGGCTACATAATGGTCCGGCCATGTTTCATAAAAATGGGGTAGTTTGCATAAAACGTGGATGAACCTGGCACCCAGACCATAGATCTGCATAAAGATAAGTGACTGTGAGTGTCCAAGTGCAGGGAGTGACAGAAGTGTGATGTGTGTGACACAGAGCGGAGAGTTGTCAATTAGGAATCTCAGTAGGCCTGTCCAAGAAGATGTTTTCTCTGGGGCGGTAGCATGTTTCATAGAACTGGTGCAGCATGTGCAATATCTTATAGATGGGCATGGGAGGTTCGGGTGATTGATTTAATCTGATATCAGCAGCAGAGTGGAGAGAGCGGGTAGGGTGGTAGACAGAGATGAGGGAAGAGATGTCGGGGGTGGAGTGTGGTGGAGAGATTTATGGGTGAGAGTGATTATTTTATGCTGTATTCTGTACTGAATAGGCAACCAGTGCAGTGACTGACACAGGGTAGAGGCATCAGTATAGCGGCTGAAAAGAAAGATGAGCTTGGCTGCTGCATACAGGACAGATTGGAGAGGAGAGATTTTACAGAGAGGGAGACCGATAAGCAAGGAGTTACATTAGTCAAGACGAGAAATAATAAGAGCAGTAATAAGAGTTTGAGTTGTTTCCACAGTAAGAAAAGGACGGATTCTGCAGATGTTCTTGAGGTGCAGGTGACAGGAGTGGGCAAGGGATTGGAAATAGGGAGTAAAGGACAGATTGGAGGCTAGTATAATCCCAAGACAGCGGGCCTGTTGCCTAAGAGTATTGGTGGTGCCACACACTGAAACAGAAATATCAAGGTGGGGTTTGTTAGTAACTGGCAGAAAGACAAGAAGTTCAGTGAGGTTTAGTTTGAGATAGCGGAAGGCCTTGATGTCAGAGATCAGTCACTGGTGTTTTGTAGCAGGACAGGAGTGATGTCACGGGAAGAGATGTATAGTTGAGTGTCATCAGCGTAGAGATGGTACTGAAATCCAAATCTGCTGATGGTTTGTCCAAAGGGGCTGTGTAAAGTGAAAAGAGGAGAAGACCTAGAACCCATCCCTGAGGAACCCCAGCAACAAGTATTTGTATCTAGCATTTAGTGCTAAGTTGGCTTTGAGGAGCTTCGTTGTCTCTGTGGCCTCCTCGGACTCTCCGTACTGGTTGTGTCTGGTGGGGGACTTGGTGTTGTTGTCTATTGTATCTAGTATTTAGTGCTAAGTTGGCTTGGTGGAGCTTTGTTGTCTCTGTGGCCTCCTCGGACTCTCCGTACTGGTTGTGTCTGGTGGGGGACTTGGTGTTGTAGTCTATTGTATCTAGTATTTAGTGCTAAGTTGGCTTGGCGGAGCTTTATTGTGTCTGTGGACTTGGACTTTCTCTACTAGTTGGGTCTGGTGAGGGATTTGGTGTTACTGGCTGTTGTATCTAATATTTGGCACCAAGTTCATTTGGAGATGCTTTGTATTTTCTGTGGCCAACTTGGATTCTCTCCTTGGTGAGGGATGTGGTGTTGTCATCTGTTGTATTTAACGGTTGGCACTCAGTTGGTTTGGAGGAGCGCTGTATTTTTTTGTGGTTTGAAGTATTGACGCATTTAACAGGACAACTTCTCTTGGAGCTGTGTTGGCATCTGCATATTGGGTTGTCTGGGTTGTTTTTTATAGCCAATGTAGCAATGGCCACATACTTAGGCCTTTATATGGACAGCTCTTAAGATGTGGATGACACAGGGAGGTTTTTACAGTCTACCTCTTAAAACATTAAATATTACCAGTATAAACATTTAAGTGAAAGTCAAAAGTATATTGAGTGATTACACGCGTGAAAGAACACAGTAAATTGATTTTTACGGTATGTTCCAAAGACTGAATGTTACTTAAAACTAGAAATGTGGATTTTTTCTTCTAGATAGAACAGATAAGCAAAATGTTTAACCTTTTCAAGACCATTAAACCTTTTAGCCTGTGGGCCATTTAGAAGTAACGTGTTCGGAAATGGACAAACTCTGTGATATAGGTATATACAGAGAACCAGTGCTAGAAATAAAAATAAGATACTACTTCTTATATGGCTGTTAATGTGTATATGATGCAGTACAGTCCGAAATGTACTATTTTTATATTATTATTTCCCTTTGTAACTGTTCATCTCTATATGCCTGTACCCAATGGACTTGCTCTTCCATGTGTGGAAGCCGAGAGAGCTCTACTTTATGATCGGACAAATTAGAACCTATACCCTGCTGCTCCCCCTTCCCTCTCACATAATTTTTCGCAGTCACAGTCTGAGGTCGGGAGACTGCAGCATCACCCCTTCCTCTCCCTCCCATGTGTCTTCTCATAAGATATCATTTCTTTTTGTCTAGATTATGTCCAACTTGCATGAACGGGGCTCCGGCAGTTTTTCGGCGTGCTTTGAGCCAAACAGTCATAGACCTGTTCTGTTGATGTATGAACCACCATACTCAAAGACTTGGGGCAATCTGCGCCAGACACTACACTTTTGAATGCATCAAATATTTGTGTAGTGTGTGTGTGTGTGGGGGGGGGGGGGGGGGGGGGGAGAGAGGGGGTGTTGCGCCAGATTCATACAATGTACCAAAGTTTGGCACAAAACTGTTGTACAAATCCATACCAGTGTTAAGGTGGAGAGGCTGAGACTACTTTTGCCATAGAACGAGATACATATCGTGACAACTCACTCTTGTCTGGATGCCATTTTGGGCCGTCCTGAGGGTACTTAGCTCACGGGATCGCCCTCTTTTGTAGAACAGTACTGGCACACCAATCCAGGAGTCTGTTTATCCTGTCCTCGGCTAGCTTTATTGAGGCACAGGAAAAATACCATAACCAAAATACAAACAAAATCCTCAGGCCGTCAGGCCACTAACTAAACACACTGTTAGTCCCTCTCTATATGTGGTCTGGACCTAGCGTCCAGTACCACCAATGCACCTCGGTACAGTCACCCAAACTGTAAAAGGCTTCCCTCAAGCCTCTGGGGGCCAGAGCTCTCTCCTCAGCTCTGCTGCTCCAACTTCCAGGTGGCAGATCACGCTCCCAGAACACCTGTAGTAGGAGGCTTTTAATAGGTCTCCAGAGACCTATCAAAACCCCGTCCTGGAACGTGGGGATGGCCTCCCACCCAACACTGTTACCGTCCCGGGAAAGGCAACCCATCACTAGCCGCATAGCAGCCATACTAGCTCCAAATGTCAGTAAACTATGGTTACTGACGCTAAATGGTTGCCTTCCCCCACCAAAACCAGGTTTTCGTTGGCACGTCGGCAGCAGGGTTCTTGCTGTACGCCACCTAGTGGCAGAACCCTGCGACCGCCTGAGGTCACTCTGCCACAATATGTAAAGTGCTGTGAGACACTTTCATACATACTGTTGGATCTTACACTATTCAAAACAGAGGTAGAACTGGGGAGTCGGCGCCAGGTTCATATATGTCACCCTAAGTTTTAAATTCTATTTTTAGCTTTTAGTTATTAAAACAGTAAAACCAACAATATAACTCAACAGTATAGAAAATAGTCTTGAGAATTCCTAAGCTATGATAGGCCAAGCAAGGACATTTACATTTCTGGATTTGTGCTATTTGTGTGGTAAAACCACACATTATATGTTATATTATGCAGAGTTGTGTCAAATGACAGACTGTGATCTGCTGTATCTGTATCTTGTGTTACATGTTGTGACATATTCAACTCTTAACAACATGATAGTGTTGCCAAGGTTTAATTGTGGTAAATAATAACTAGATTATGATGGAGGTTTCAAGAACAGGGTTTGTTAAAATGAAGTTGATGGGATGGATGTAGTAATGGTGTTTATTGAGTTCTAAAATCGTGCTGAGATTTCCTGCTGTAGAGAGGGGAGAGAGCTGATCCAATTCTAGTATATAAACACATTTCTGGATTTGTGCTAAATGTGATAAAACCATACATCATACGTTGTGATATTATGCAGAGTGTGTCAAATGACAGACTGTGATCTGCTGTATCTGTATCTTGTGTTACATGTTGTGACATATTCAACTCTTAACAACATGATAGTGTCGCCAAGGTTTGTTTAATTGTGGGAAATAATAACTAGATTATGATGGAGGTTTTAAGAACAGGGTTTGGTAAAATGAAGGTGATGGGATGGATGTAGTAAAGGTGTTCATTGAGTTCTAAAATCGTGCTGAGATTTCCTGCTGTAGAGAGGGGAGAGAGCTGATCCAATTCTAGTATATAAACAATATATTAATTCACAGTGGTCCTCTTAGATATACAGTTTAAAGTCGTAAGTGGAGCTTCATTGTAAGGTAATTAACCTCATATAAAAGGAAAAGTAGTCTGCTAAGTTGCACATGAACACCAAGCATATCATGGCCTGGTCAGAATCAAACCCACATACCCAGTGTTGCAAGGTGGTGATGCTGGCAATAATTCCACTATGTAGTCTGAGGACCTCGAAAACTTCCATTATTGGCCTTTCATCAGTCACCAAGTTTCTCATGGGGCTACAATATTATAAAAAATAATACGGCAGAAAAAAATAAACTTGCAATCATTTTGCTCTACAGGCAATAACTAATCTGTGCCGCATTAACCCATTGAATGCCAAAACGATAGAGATCCGGTCGGATGAAGAACGGCGCCTTGTCAGGATGTTTTATGTAGTAAACTGTTTTCTGGTTCAGCTGGTTATTTATTTACTTCCTTTGTTTTAGGTTTATGTGGCAAAATTCTCACCTGCCAGGAGCAATAGAAGGAACCCATAAATTGTGGAGGTGTCGGCCCTGTTTCACGGCCCGAGACATATGACTGTGTATTTCTTTTACTTTGTCAGGCAAACTGGAGGAGAGTGAATGATGCGTGTGCAGGACTGTTTCTCATCAGCAGGAAATATATATTTTATAGAGTAGGTTCTCTTTATCTTTAGAATTTCTAACTCTGCAAAGTAACAAAGTGATCATGTCCCTCACACCTACAAATATTGGCAGCAAAGAAAACAAAAACTTTATAATGTGAACTAAAGGAGGGGCATCTAGTGGCAGCCAGAGGGGTTGTCTTTTTTCTAAAGAAAAATCCCCAAATAGTCCCACCCTTAAAATCTAACTTTTATTATTATCCAACCCTAAAAAATGGCAATATAACCTTAGAAAGATATCAATTGTAGCCTGACAAAGGCTAAGGGGGACATGTATAAAGATCGGTGCTTCAAAGCGCCTGTTTTCACGGGTTTTTCCGTAAAAACTGCATCTGATGTATGTCGGCGCCGAAGTGCGCTCATACATGCGGGGCAAACTTCGACGCCTCCGACAGACAGACCACATTGAAATAGGTCTGCCTGTCAGAGCTGTAATGCGCCTCACTTTGCCGACCCGCATTCATACATGTGTCAGTGTCTTCGAATGTGGTGCGTCCCCAGAACGCCCACAGCGCGGCACTTTATGTTAGCCGCATTAGAAATTGGCGAAGCTTTCGCCTAATGCGCCTAACACATAGGGGAGGTGCGTCCGACAGCGGAGTCGGCACAGGGAGGTGAAAACGCTGATCATACATGTCCCCCTAAATTCAAGAATCCAAAAACTATGACATATATTCTAACCAAAAAGGGAGGATTTACCCTATATGCGACTTTACGCCCCTCCCTGCTGACGTAGTCTTTGATATGAATGACCCTCTTTTTGTGTAGTCCTTTATACTATTAGATACTAGTATGTCTCCTGTATATATCTCATTGTTTCCATCATTTGTACAATAACCTAGATTACCTAGTTTAGGGATATCAACTAGGGTGTACTAGTTTTGCGGGGTCATCCCTATCGGGACGGTTACTCCGCAAAGGGCATTTTGAGGTAAAGCTCTTTTGATACGGACATCAAGAGGTATACTATTATAACTACTTTGGTGCACCTCTTACCTTACCTTCGTGGACCTTTTTGATATATATAGGGGACGTACAGTTTTTTTATTTTTTGGATTCTTGAATTTAGTCTTTGTCAGTCTATCTTTCTATGGTTATATTGCCCTAAATAAACTTTTTTTATGGTTGGATAATAATAAAAGTTAGATTTTAAGGGTGCGACTATTTTTGGATTTTTTGTTTCAATTTTTTTATCCTGCTTTGGCCTTTTCTGGAGAGTTTTGTCTTTTTTCTACCCCCATATAATAGGGAAGGAGAGAAGAACTGATATGAGGTATCAACCCAAGTCACACGATGTTTTAACTGGACTCTTTGTTGAATTACATCATGATCCCAAATAAAGAACCAAATAAAAAACATGACATCTTATGTTTAAGTTTAGGTTCCCAACAAAAAGCCTATCTATCTATCTATCTATCTATCTATCTATTGTAAGGGTACAGTGGACTCGCTGGACCACCCAATGCATGAAGTAAGCCACGCCAGGAACGTAATCTTAGTAGCCCCCGGATTTCACCAGAGCCCGCCGCAAAGCGGATGGACTTGCTGCGGCGTGAGGCTACCAGGTCGTATACTCCCTGACTGACTTGCCTGCTGTGGCGGCGGGGTACTGCGTGGTACCAAAATCGTAATCCAAAGGTGTAGTCTGGGGACAGGCATAAGGTCGGCAGGTGGCAGAGGTTCATAGTCAGGAACAGTGCAGACGGTCAGGGCAGGTGGCAACAGGCAAGGTTAGAACGTAAGTCAAGCGGACTGGTACACTAGTATCGTACGGACATAGAGAACTCTAAGCTCACTATGCACACCAACGATCTGGCATCGAGTGCTGGGGGCGTAACCTTATATAGGACGTGCCGCATAACAAATTCGGACACTGCCTTTAAATCAACAGCCGCCGCGCGCACTAGGGGGGATGGCACGACGGCCGGGACGGCGGAGCGGCGGCACCGAGCGCGGCGGTAAGAAGCGCGTGGGACGGGGGCGGTCGCGGGTGACGCGATGCCGCGCCGGCCCCCAGCAGCAGGGAACGGCCGCAGGGGCAGCGGCGCCTGCGGCCGCCATGAAATCTATCTATCCCATATCTATCTATCCATCCATCTATCTAATAATAATCTTTATATAAAGACATCATATTCCATAGCACTTTACAATGTAGAGGTTATATGTACAGACAAAAAAACAAGCATTACAAAGGAACAGAGTAATTGATAACAGAGGAAATAGGAGGTGTGAGGGCCCTATTTGCAAGAGCTTACAATCTATGTGGGAATAGGGGTGAGACAAAAGGTGAGAAGTGCTTAGTTAAGACAATGGTCCCGCTATCTTCCATAACAGTGGATAAATTTTCTTCCCAGAGAGTACATCTATATACAGATAAGTGCATATGAGTGTTTGAGTGCATGGAGTGTCAAGAATAGGTTTGCAATTAGGGATCTTTGTAGCCCTGCCGAGGAAGAAGTATTTTTAGGGAACCCTTAAAACTAGGAGTACTGTGAATTAATCTGAATGTAGGGGGTAGCACATTCCAAAGAACCGAGGCAGTACATGTGAAGTCTTGTTGGTGGGAGTGGGAGGTTCGGATGATGGAGGAATTTAATCTAAGATCATCAGCAGACCAAAGAGTCTAGGTAGAGTCTAGATGAGAGAGAAGAAGTGGGGAGGTACAGAACACAGAGGACAGCTTTGTACATTGGAGTGAGAAGCTTTAACTTTATTCTGTAGTGAATGGACAACAAGTTCAGTGCCTGGCACAGGGTAGAGGCATCAGCGTAGCTGCTGGAAAGAAACATAAACCTGGCTGCTGCACTCAGGACAGATTGGAGAAGGGAAAGTTTTAATAAAGGGTGACTGAAATGCAGGTAGTAACAATAGTCAATTTGAGACTGTAGTTGGGGAAACTTGTCGTTGTTTCCACAGTAAGAAAAGGGAGTTCTATGAAGATTTTTTGAGGTGCAGCTGAAAAGAGCGAGTAATGGATTTAATACATACACTACTCACAGAAAGTTAGGGATATTTGGCTTTTGGTTGAAATTTCAGGATGATGATAAAATTTCTTGAATTTAAATGTACCAAATGAGATCATCTCTTAACTTAAGAATGCATGTCCAACTGTTCAATGTTTCAGTGCTTTTTGCATAACTTGTTGATCTCTAACAAGGAGCTTAATGGCAGAATTCACAACAGGTATTTGATCCCTAAATCGCACAATAAATAAAGGGGACCAATTTGAATTGGGATTTAAACCGTCCTCCTCATCATGCTGTTAACATTTCGACATCATGAGACCAAGACAACACCTTAAAATTGATCAGCAGTACCTCGCCATTGCGAGGCTTCAAGCAGGATGCTCTCAGACGGAAGTGGCCACTGAGCTTAGAATGTCATTAGCAGGTTGCAACAGAGATACAGAGAGACTGGGAGAATCACAGAAAGGCAAAGAAGTGGACGTCCCTTGGCTCCATCACACACTGATGACTGCTTCATTGTACACAATGCAGAACCAGATTATGAATGCCACGCAACTCCAGGCAGGTTTAAGGGAGGTGAGGGGCAACCAAGTGTCATGTCAGATCATTCATAACCACTTATATCAGTGTGGTCTGTTGATCAATTGTAAGGTGTTGTCTCTATCACAATGTGAAAAGCATGATGAGAAGGACTGTTTAGATCCCAATTCAAATTGATCCCCTAAAGTTATTCAGCGATCAAACACCTGTTTTGAATTTTGCCATTAAAGGAGTTTTATCGTTTGAGCTGCTCGTGCTGTTCAGTTAATTTTCTCAGCTTGAGTTTGAAATCCAGGGGCGTGTTCTTCCTCTCAGCAGGTGTGTCTCTCCTCCCAGGAGGCGTGTCTCTCCTCACTAAAGAACTGTGACATCATCATTTTCTATAAAGCAGGTGATGCAGAAGGTTGTCTGGATAGAACAGCTCTGTAGCCTCCTGCATGCTTCTTATGTCTGCAGCTTTGAGGCTCCAGCAAAGCTAAGCAAGCACCTGTTTATCTCTTATCACACAAATTACACTGAAAGCCAGCAGCTTTCACTTCCACTGGTGTTCACCCAAATTGTACTGACAACAGGCAGAGATCTTTACTCAACTACAAGGACAAATGTCAGCTTCAAGTAAACAGCTCTGCTTGCTGTCAGTGACATGTGAGTGAAAATGGGGGGAGGAGCACTCAGCTTTGAGAGAAGAGCCTGCTCAACCTGTAACTAACTTGGCCTGGTAGTGCGGCAGTAGAGTGTTGGCTTTACAAGGAAGGGGTTTGGAGTTCTAGTCCCTCACAGAATATTCCCCCCCCCTAAATTCTACACATAAGTGGGAGAGACCTAAAATATATATGTCAATCTCATAATGATATATAACACATACATAGCTCCCCTATATCTGTCTCATCCCCAGAATATATGCATTGTATCACATATGTTGGAAGTGCTTTTGGGGTGACTACTGCGAGGATGGGGACACTATTTTTAGGGGAGCTTTGTGTGTGTATATAAATAAAAATTTTAGATGTCTAAAACATATATTTTCATATCTTTACATATGTGTACAATTTATAAAAGAAAAAAAAAAAAACTAAATGATGGGGCTTGAACTCCTAACCTCTGTCGTGGAGAGCTGATCACCTAAGCTCTGCACCACACACGCAGCTTATGCAGAGACAGTGTTGAATCCTTATGTTATACACTACAGCTGATGACGTCATAAGGAGGCGGGGCCTGCATTCGATCTGAGGAACAGAACGCCTCTTTCCCAAATAGCAGCTTTAAGGGGCTGGATCTGTGAGGGGGTGAATCAACCTCTTGGCAAAAGCCTTTTAAACAGGCAGTCATTGCCCAGATCCTCACCTAGAGCTGGGAGATGTGGGATAGAGGCAGCAGACCTTGGTTTCACTATCGATTTTAACAGCTCAGAGGAGAGTAAACACAGAGTGTGCAAGGGAGCCAATCACAGCACAGGGGGGGTGGCCGGGGTGTTTCCTGTCTAGGGGCAATATCCCAACGGCTGAATGAAAAAGTCAGCCAGCCAATCACAGTGCAGGGGGCGTGTCTAGGGAATCGACCAGGGGGCATTCCGACCAGCAACAGAGCAACAGCAGAAACAGAATACAGATTTACAGAGAAGCTCATATCTGCTAAACCAAGTGACAGAGGTAATGCAACCCAATTACAAAAGTGCTTATTTTTACTGTCTCCATAATCTGAGACATGATCTTTGTAACGATAAAACCCCTTTAAGCTTCTTGTTAGAGATCAGCAAGTTGTGCAAAAAGTAGTGAAACACTGAAGAGTTGGACATGTGCATCTACAGGGAAGAGATGGTCTCACTTAGGTTATTTTAAAAAAAATTTAAGAAATTTTGGGCGGCATTTTAAAAATAAAAAACTTTGAGGATGTCATTGTGACTCATCAAATATTTCAATTAGTGGGAGACTGGTTTCTAAGACTCCTAAAGATTGTAGAAAACTAAAGGGCAAAAGTACACAATGCCCCTTTGCCTCTGATTAACTGTCCTCAGACAGCTGTGTGCGGTTTAGGGAGTCGTAGTAGACTTGGTTTTGGTAACTGTAGTCTCACACCTGGACACCAGAGATGAAAAATTTCTGAAAGTTTTACAAAATGATAGGTATGCTTTAACTCTGTAGCCCATTGCTACACTGTGATCACCAATAATGAATCCGAGGGTGAAGGAACCTGCATCTGGAGCAGAAGGATGAATAGGAATAGGTTTGTGTTTTTTATCTCATTTCTCAGTTTACTGTTCCTTTAAGAATCCCAACTTCTATGAACTGTAACTTACGCAACTTCTGATGTTTCGTCTTTGAAGCCGTCGTATAGAAGTCACCCTGTGATTAGCTTTAGTGGTCCTTTAAATAACAGTGCAGGTCACGCAGACAGAGATAACCAATTTAAAAGCTATTTCACAATATTGATCAGGCGTTTGACAGGACTTTACTGCACTTTCGTTATGATTTTGTGTTTCCATTTCATTTATTGATTGTTTCGTTTCTTGTGTATTCTTCTTTGTTGTGTAACTTGCATAAAATCATTAAGCAAAACAAAATGAAAAACATTTTGGTCGTCACCAAGTTGTCCCAGAAAAATATCATTAACCCTTTCCCACCTGCCGGACAAAAGGGCCATAATGCAAGCATTGGTAACGTACAGGTGTCATCTTTAAACCGGTCTGGTCATGCAAGGTACGTAGATGATGACTAGACAGGATGTCTCATGAAGAAAACCTCCGTATGGTCTTTTAGGGCATAAGGACGTTATAGATAGAGGTTCCTTGCTCTAGTATCTGAAGTATCTGCTTGACTGTACCGTTTCCTGACAAAATAAGCTATTTTCCAAGAGTGCCAGGACTCATGGAGATCACCTGATTGTAGACTGAACTCCTTGGATATGGTGATGAATGCCCTTTACAGCACATATGGGCTCCATAATAGCATTTTAATGGCTACATTATAATAACAACATGGGGCCTAACAAAGGTCTTTAGAGCTATCGTGTGAAAGTCCTGTAGGGATGCTCTTACACAGGTCAAATTTATTTTTACTGTGGGCCACATCAGCATTATGGTTGCCCTCAAAGAACAGTTAGTAACTGTATAATGTAACTACTCCTTAAAAGGTCCCACCAGTGAAGATGATTTTTGGGGCTTACCAGTGAAGATGATTCTTGGGGCTCACCAGTGAAGATGATTCTTGGGGCTCACCAGTGAAGATGATTCTTGGGGTCCACTAGTGAAGATAATTCTCGGGGCCAACCAGTTGAACTGATTCTTGGGGCACACCAATGGAGTTGATTTTTGGGGCCCACCAGTGGGAATGATTCTAGAAGCCCACCAATGGAGTTGATTCTTGGGGCCCATCAGTGAAGTTGATTCTTGCGCCCACCAGCAGAGATGATTCTTCGGCCCACCAGTGGAGTTGATTCTTGGGGTCCACCAGTGGAGTTTATTCTTGGGGCCCACCAGTGGAGTTGATTCTTGGGGCCACCAGTGGAGTTGATTCTTGGGGCCCACCAGTGGAGTTGATTCTTGGGGCCACCAGGAGAGTTGATTCTAAAAGCCCACCAGTGGAGTTGATTCTTGGGGCCCACCAGTGGAGTTGATTCTGGGGCCCACCAGTGGAGTTTATTCTGGGGCCACCAGTTGAGTTTATTCTTGGGGCCCACAAGTGGAGTTTATACTTGTGCCACCAGTGGAGTTGATTCTTTGGGCCCAGTGGAGTTGATTCCTGGGGCCCAACAGCAGACCTGATTCTTCTGGCCTACCAGTGGAGATGATTCTTGGAGACGGAGGCCCGTTTGAGCCTGAATTTAGTGCAGCAATGTGCTATGGCGGCATATGTACTCTGCTTACTAAGCTGAAGTTTTCGCCACAGCGCTGGCAAGGTGAGGGGCCAAGGATTGGGGCAGATAACCCAATACACTGAGGAGGATGAAGCTGTAAGAGCTGCTCCAGGGCAGCTCAGTCTATATACAACTAACTACCACTGTGAAACTAGCCAACTGGCACTGTCGGACTATCCTGCTGGTGTAGGGTAGTGATCAGGTCAACATTGCTGAAGATAGGATGCAATGTGGGACGTGCTGTAGGATGAGCATCCTATTCTAGCAGTGCAGCACAGTGAGGCGAGGGGGGCATCCCGCTGCAAGATAACATAAAATGGGGCAATGGGGTACATTTGACCCGTCTGCCTTGCATGTGACACCCATGCTCTAACACACAGATGTCAGACAAGTCCCGTAAGCCAAATCTGGCCTGCAACCTCATTTTATGTGGTCTGCGCCAGCACAAAAGCGTCTCAGAGGGTTACAGCTAATACAGTCTTACAGTAGCATTCGGCCCTTTGAGGGCAACTATAATGCTGATGTGGCCCTCAGAGAAAATGAGCCTGACATCTCTGCTTTAAGAACAGTAAATGTGCTAAAACACTCTATACTCCATTGACAGTCATTCTACATTTTATTTTTTCAACAGGATATGAGAGTAATGGGAATAATGCATGAACATCAGGTTTTGTCATTAACTCAAGTCCTTAAGGTCTAAAAATGAAACATCCACTATTAGAGAAAAACAGCTTACATATTTAAAAGACAAAGCATGATTTTATTGATGAAATAATCTAAATCTGCTGGCCAGTGTGTTTGGGGTTAAAGGGGTTTTGCCAATAAGTGAGCTCCTTACCTAACAGGCTGATACTTTCCTCTTGAGGCTTGAAAAAAGGGGAGTTGTGTTTCTGTGTTTAAAAAAAACAAGTAACTCCTCTGTGATGTCATCACTCCACCTCCCATGCACATTCCCGATACTCTCTCTGTAGTTGAGAAAACATTGTTTTGCTAATGCACAGAGGAGAGCTGTATTGTGAACAAGCTATATGCATTTTATTTCTCCCTCTTATTTGCTCAGGAGAGAAGATAAGCTCAGCATGCAGCCTTCATTCATTCCTTCACGAATGGCTGCAGTGGGAGAGGGAGAGGGGCTGAGCAGAGAGCCATGGAGTGTCTGCATTTTTACTCAGATAATTACATTTCAAGCAGTGGATTCTCTATACAAAAGACACAGGAACTTCCTCCCCAGTCCCTTCAAAGCTCATTCATGTTCCCTGCCATCAGATAAGAAGTGCAAACAACGCAAGTGCGGCCAGATCAGCTCCTGTCAGCTCCTGGTCATGTCTAATGTAAACTTTCAGGAAACCAAGAGCATGTAATAAAGGCTGTAGCTCTCAGAGGCTTCACTGTTTTTGATGACATATATTTAGGAAAGGGATTAAATGCCCATTTTGGAGAATCCCATGTCAACATTAGGGGCGACATGTATGAATCTGAATGCATACTTTTTTTTTTACTTGGCGCTGGCACTCCAGTTCTACATAGATATAGAAGAGTGTAGAATACGACAGTATGAAGATTTTTGGTGCATTATATAAAGCTTAATGCGCCAAACTTTGTATGAGCATAGAGTGTAATGCGCCAAACTTGGCGCATTAAGCTCTATGTAATGCGCCAAAAATCTGTCGTATTCTACACTCTCAGAATCTCATAATCCGAGCACTGAAACATTAAGAGGGCGACCTGTATGAACTCAAATGCATATTTTTTTTTACTTGGCGCCAACACCACAGTTCTAAATAGATATAGAAGAGTGTAGAATACGACAGATTTTTGGCACATTAGATAGAGCTTAGTGCGCCAAGTTTGGCGCATTACGTTCTATGCCCATACAAAGTTTGCCGCACTAAGTTCTATGTATTGCGCCAAAAATCTGTCGTATTCTACACTCTTCTATATCTATTTAGAACTCTGGTGTTGGCGCCAAGTAAAAAAAAAAAAAGTACGCATTCGAATTCATACATGTTGCCCTAGATCGTGGCAAAACCCCTTTAATCATGCACAAATCATGAATTAGCCTTAGGCTAGGTCTACACCAAATCCTAAAAGCCACTTTAAAACTTAGTATTTTGTCAGTTTTTTTGTCCAAATTAGCTGGTTTTCTGACCAGTTTTTTCAGAGATTTTTAGTGTTTTGTTTTTGGTGTATTTTTTTGGCCGTTTTTCAGGCAGTTTTCACTGGTTTTAAGTGGGACCTATATGCTTTGTTTAAAAACTCGAGCAGTTGTTCAGCAGAACCGCGACAAAAAACGTCCATCGGTTTATATGACTTCGATTGTAAATTTTCTGCAAATTTTACAACCTGTTTCTACAACCAACGAGCGACCGGAAAAAAAAGACCTATGTAGACTATAGGTTGTTAATTGTATTGAAGTCTATGTGAACTGTTTTCCATCGGATTTTCAGCGTCTTCCAAATACTAAAACCGTAGACAATTCTACAGAAAACCTGTGCTGTGTAGACATAGCCTCACCCAGATCATGTGTGTAGAGGAACCAGTTTATCAGTAGTCATATGCAGTAATCTCACTAATAGAGGGGTATAATAAAAAACAACTGTCCAATGTCCTTATCCAAATACAAGTATATGTTCCTCACAATGTCTTAGGTTTGCACTCAGCACTAGTTAATGAATGCACATTTCACTTCTCTCAATGTATTTTGGTTGGTGGCCAATATCCAAGTGTTATCGGTCGGAGTGGACCACATTATACTGTGTTTTCAGAATATTCCCCAGAATTTTCTATACATCCTACTCTGTGTGCATCTTCTGTGCACAAGTCATACTGATAATCTACCTAGAAAAGAAACCTTAAAGGGGTATTCCCATCATATTGATGAGCTTTAAACATGTCGGCAAATGTAAATTGAGACTATTACCAAATACTTTGCTATTCTGATCTTGCTTCCTTTCATAGTTAGAGTAGTTACTGACCACTTCTCTCTGCCCTTGCAGTGGCCAGGATTTTATCGTCACTCCCTATTATGAGCTTATTTCTATTTATTGCTGACAAACTTTAACTCTGTAGCCGTGCCCCCTGCTGTTGCAACCCCTCCACCACCGATGTCCCTCTAACAGAATCAGCTAGGAATTGCAGAGCTGAAATGTCATTCACTGCTGTAGGACCACCCACAGGAAGTGGAAGCCTGAAGCTGGCTGTGAAGAGCCTCTGTAAAGCAGGGCTCTGTAAAACAGCCAGATGGGAAAACCCTTTTAACAAGATTAAAAACAAAGTTTGTTCCCTCTTCAGACATGCATGTTTGGACCCTGTTTCACCCAACATAAATTTAAGATCTTACTGACTTTGCTTGAAGTAACTTTTCAAAAACTTAAAAAAAAAACTTAAAAACATTTAAATGTTATATATCTGTTAAAAAATCTGCAAAAAAAAAAATGAAAATACAAAAAATTGCAGAATGATTTTTCTATAACACAAAAATTCAGTAATTAATGTTAAAATGTATTATAATAAACACATAACATAGAAATAAATGTGTGCTAAATAACAAAAAGTGGAATTCATGTACAAATGATGTAAACAATACAAAACAAATTAAATGTGAAAAAAAAATTATTATATATATATATATATATATATATATATATATATATATATATATAAAAAGCAAACATGAAATAGATTTGTATATAAAATACATAAAAAAATGCTTCTGACATATATCTGACATCCATATATGAGCTGTTAGACATATCACACAGTTTTTAGAGACTTAAGTAACTCAAGACGTTGAGGTTTAAAAATAAATTTCCAGACAGCTAAATGTGTCTGATCAGGGCTACTGCTGTCTACTGGACTGCTGCCTTTGGATACGTCTTTGTGGTATCTGTATGATGTGTACACTTTCACAGTTCTGTGTAACCGCTGCACCAGGGATGATCAAGTCTTTCTCTGTTTTACTCCAATCCCTGAAACAGCCTCATAACTGAAGGCTCTCCGAACCCGGACTCACATTAACAGGAGCTCTATGTACTACATGTGTGTTTAAGGGCGCCAGCGAAGTAGTTTACTGTAATTTGTGGGATTTATTTGACATCCTTTTCAGGTCATTTTGTAACAGATTGTCTCTGACCCAATATGAATCTTTCCTATAGAAAAAACAGTAAACTAGAACATACAGTGTCTCTATTATGCACATGAAAACGAATGTATGTAAAATATATACATGTGTATATTATATATATATATATATACACATATTATATATGTGCAGTATTTTATTATATTTTTATATTATTATTTTATTGATTATTATATTTACTATATTATTATACTATTATTTTTATTATATTACCTCTCTCTCTCTCTATTATATATATATATATATATATATATATATATATATATATATAAAAAATAATAAAATACTGCTAGATAGATAGATAGACACAAATATACAGTATATATAGTTTGTAACCGTTTGTTGCTACTCCAATGCATCTCTAAATAGAATAACACTAATTTTCCAATAATTTTGACTGGAAATCTCCTACCATTTGGGATCTGCAGCTTCTGTGAGGCTTTACAAGTCTTCTAACTTCCAAACTATGAACCCTGTGCAGTCTGGTCCTGCAGTTTTGTCTTCTATCATTCTGAGTAACTGGAGGGAGATCGGATTCTACACCTACTTCCCCTAGTGTTGTATTATTCCTTAAATTCCCTGTACAATCAGGTCAATTCCCAACATTCAAAGTTTGAAGCATGCCCTAAAGACACATCTCCTTCAGCAGACCTACCACCATCTGTCTCCTTCCTCTAACAACTTCCACCTTCTGTCAACCACATTCCTCATACGTATAAGCACTTGCAAATACATACAGATACTGACTGGGAGGCAGGATCATTCACTTTTAAGTGTATTTACCCTATAAATAGTGGCGATGTCTGGACCATTGTATGAATTATGTACTTTTCTACATTTTTTGTTTCACCCCTATTTCCAAATAGATTGTAAACTCTTATAGCAGGGTTACGTTAGGTTACGTTTGTTTTTGCTTGTACCTGTTCACTATGTGTTGTAAAGTGCTGCAGAATATGTTGGTGCTATATAAATAAAGATTATTATAATAAAACTACTACAGTATAATACTGCGTCCTATGCATACAACTACTATAATACTGCCTCCTATGCACATGAATAACTACTATAAGGGTGCATCCCCACGGCACAGGACAAATACCGGACGGTTTGCCGGACGGTATTTGTCCTGTTTTGCGCCCGTCCCCACGGCCGCGGTGGGGACATGCCCTAATACTGCTCCCTATGTAAAATAATGTAACTACTATAATACTGCTACCTATGTACAGGAATATAACTACTATAATACTGCTTCCTATGTACAAGAATATAACTACTATAATACTGCCCCCTATGTACAAAAATATAACTACTATAATAATGCCCCCTATGTACAAGAATATAACTATTATAACACTGACTCCTATGTACAAGAATATAACTACTATAATACTGCTCCGATGTACAAGAATATAATTACTATAGTACTGTCTCCTATGTACAAGAATATAACTACTATAAAACTGCCCCTATGTAAATAATATAACTAATATAATACTGCCACCTATGTACAATAATATATATACTATAATATTGCCCATATGTACAAGAATATAACTACTATAATATGCCCTATGTACAAATATAACTACTATAATACTGCCCTATGTAAAGATTTTAACTACTATAATACTGCTCCTATGTACAAGATATAACTACTATAATACTGTCCCCTTTTTACAACACTATAACTACTATAATACTGCCCTATGTATAAATAAAATTATACCTTTTCTAATACTAAAACTGCCCTATGTACAAATATAACTACTATTAATACTGCCCCTATGTATAGATGAATTTTAACTACTATAATACTGCTCCCTATGTACAAGAATATAACTACTATAAATGCCCCCATGTACAAGAAAATATAATAATACTATAATACTTGCTCCCCATGTACAAGAATATAACACTATAATACTGCTCCTATGTACAAGAATATAACAAAAATTTAAAACTGCTCCTATGTACAAGAATATATTAAATATAATACTGCTCCTATGTACAAGAATATAACTACTATAATACTGCCCCCTATGTAAAAGAATAAAAACTACTATAATACTGCCCTCTATGTACAAGAATAAACTACTATAATACTTCCTCCTATGTCAAGAATATAACTACTACAATACTGCTCCTATGTACAAGAATACAACTACTTATAATACTGCCCTCATGTACAAGAATATAACTACTATAATATGCCCCCAAATGTACAAGAATATAACAACTATAAACTGCCCCTTGTACAAAAATATAACTCTATAATATGCCCCCTATGTAAAAAAATATAATACTATAAAACTGCCCCCAGTACAAGAATATAATACTATTTTATAGTCATGGCCCAAAATTTTTGAAAATGACAAAAAATATTATATTTTCCATGATCTGTTGCCCTCGGGTTTTTTTATGTGTTTTTTTGCAGATTTTTTTATCCATACAGAAATAAAATTCAATCATTTTATTTTAACAAAAGCTTTTTTTGACAGTTAGAATGAGTTAATGCAGAAAGTCAATATTTGCAGTGTTAAACCTTTTTCTTCGGGCCCTCTGCAAATTCCCCCTGGCATCTCTCAAAAATTCTGGACCAAATCCTGACTGATACCCGTCATTTTGCACAATAAATGCTTGCATTTTGTACAATTTGTTGGTTTTTTTTTGTCCCCCCCGCTCTTGAGATTTCCCACAAATTCTCAATGGGTTTAAAATTTTGGGGTTTTCCCGGGCCCATGGCCCCAAAATTCCCAAGTTTTTTCCCTGAGCCATTTAGTTTTTACTTTGCTTTATGGCAAGGTGCTCCATCATGGGGAAAAAGGCATTTTTGATCCCCCAAAAATGCTTTTGGGACATTTGGGGAAAGTTGCTTTGGAGGAATTCTGGTACCCATTTTTTTATTAAATGATGTGTTTTTGGCAAGACTTTTAGAGAGCCGACCCCCTTGGCTGGAACAACCCCCAACAATGAAGGTTTTTGGGATGCTTTACAGTTGGCTAGACAAGACGGTGGTATCGCTCACCTTTGTTTCCCCGAACAAGCTGTTTTCCAGAGTTCCAAACATTGGGAAAAGGGGGTTCATCGAAAAAAGACTTTACCCCAGCCCTCAGCATCCCCCCTGGGACCTTTGGGGAATATCATCTGCCCTGATGTTTTTTTGGAGAGAAGGTGGCTTCTTTTTGCCCCCCCTGAACCGGCCCCTTTCTCCTGAGTCTCCCCCTCAAGTGCGTGAGAGCACTCCACCCCCTGCTGCCATTTCCTGAGCAACTCTGCCCCTGCTAGGCCAATTCCCGAAGCTCAAACACTTTTAAGAGATGGTCCCGGCGCTTTCTGGGGCATTCTTTGGGGGGCCCCGGGCCCTTTTTGGCAACAATGGGAACCTCTCTCCTTGAAATTCCCTTTAGATCGATAGAATTGTTGATGAGGTGCAAAATTTTTTAGCTGCGATACTTTCCCTGTTAGGCCAGTTTTGTGCAGTGCAATGATGACCAGTTTTCTTTTGAGATAACCCTGGTTAACGAAGAGAAAAAATGATGCCCAAACACCAGCCCCTTTTTAAAGGGGCCCCGGGTGTGATTTACTTAATCAGACAGATTGATCTCACCCTGTTCCCCCATCAACACCCCCAAAAATGGTTAATGAGCAATCACGGAAACGAGTTACTGGTCCTTTTAAGGCAAAGCCTGAAAGAAGTGGAAAAATTGTTTTGGGGGAAAAAATTTATTTTTAGGCAACTATTGACTTTTCAATTAATTGCTGTTAAACTACATCTTTATAAACATTCTGAGTATATGCAAATTGCCCTTATAAAACCCGATGCAGTAACTTTTTAAAAATTAAATTTGTAAATTTTCAAAAAATTTGGCCATGACTGACTGCCCCCCTATTTTTCAAGAATATAATACTACAAATCTGCTCCATGTACAAAATCAACTACTATAATATGCCCCATGTACAAGAAAAATTTAAATACTTAATACTGCCCCCTAGTACAAGAAAATAAACTACTATAATACTGCTCTTTTTGTAAAGAAAAAACTACTCAATACTGCCCCCCCATGTACAAGAATAACTATACAATACTGCTTTTATGTACAAAATTAACACTATAATACTGCCCCTTTGTAAAGAATATTCTACTATAAAAATGCCCCATATGTACAAAAATTAAAACTATGATACTGCTTCCCATGTACAAGAATATAATACTATAATATGTCCTATGTACAAAAATATAACTATATAATACTGCCCCATGTACAAGAATATAACTAATAATACTGCCCCTTGTACAAGAATTAATACTTTAAAAAACTGCCCCCTATGTAAAAGAAAATAACTACTATAATATTGCCCCCTATGTACAAGAATTAACTACTATAATACTGCCCCCAAAGTACAAAATAACTACTATAATACTCCTAGAACAAAAATAAACTACTATAATTGCCCCTATGTACAAGAATATAACTACTATAATACTGCTTTTTGTAAAGAATATAATACTATAATCTGCCCCCTAGGGACAAAAATATAAAAACTATAATACTGCCCCCCTATGTACAAAAATATAACTACTATAATACTGCCCCTAGTACAAGAATATAACTACTATAAACTGCTTCTATGTACAATAATATAACTATATAATACGCCCCTAGGTAACAAGAATATTAACACTTAATACTGCCTCCTATTACAAGAATAAAACTACTATAATACTGCTCCTATGACACAGAATATAACTACTTAAATACTGCCCCCTAAGTACAAGAATATAACTACAATAAAACTGCCTCCTATGTACAAGAATAAAAACACTATAATGCTGTCCCCAACAGACAGAAATAAGTAAAAGAAAAAAAAACAAATTTTATTCACAAGACCAGGGCCACAACACATCATATCACCGAATAAACAGCAACCTTCTTAATTACAATCCACCATTAAGCAGTAAACCCATCCTGACAGCAGAGCGCAGCGCACACTCACAGCCACCGAGATGGTCGATTATCTCTCACTGTGTGGACTGCACAACTTACTTAATTGTCTCCGCTCATGATCCGCAGCAGACAGAACAATTTTATATTTAGGAAATAAAGGAAAATATTGCAGCCCCCTCTGTAAGATTTGTAAGGCTGAAATGCTGTCACTAGATCTCTTAATGAGATGTGTGATGCTCGCAGAGAACATCCAGTATATTAGGAGACAAAAACTTAATAACCAGGACACAATAAGAAGAGAATCCTGACAAAGCTGCAGGGTTTTATGATGGTGTAAGGGATTTCTAGGGGGTATAAAAAAAATTCTTATATGGGCTATAATGATATACTTTTTGTATGAAATCTGCAACACCTAATTAATTCATTGGTAAAGAATGTATGGTTAGAACCTATGTGCACCTCTGAACACCATTTTAGTGACTATATACAGGCAGTCCCCGACTTACACCGTTCCGACTTACATCTGTCCCCTAGTTACAAACAGACTTATGGGGAATGCTGGCACTTGTAGTTCCATGTTCCACAGCAGAAAGTAGCTATGGAACGACAACTTCCAGCATGCCACAACAGGACATGAGGTGAAATCTTCTTAACAGGGACACAGACAGCAAAACAAATGTAAAAACCCTTCTCTGAAAAAAAATATATAAAAAAAAACCTTTTGTGCTGGAGTTACATTTAATAAATATACCTGTTCTGACTTACATACAGTCCCTATCGTGTTCCTAACCCAGGGACTGCCTGTACACCCTCTGTGAATTTGATGGTTTTATGGACATAAAAAAAAAATATAACAAGTTATAGTGACCAGGATTCTGGATAAGGGTCTGGATACATTTCTGGAGCGTAATAATAAACAAGTTTGCAGTGACCCGGGATTCTGAGAAGGGTCTTGATAATTTCTAGATGTAATAGATATAACAAGTTTAAGTGAGACCAGGATTCTGGAGAAGGGTATGGATACATTTCCTCTAGATGTAATAATATAACAACGTTATAGTAGACATCGGGATTCTGGAGAGAGGGTCTGGATACATTTCTAGATGTAATAATATAACAAGATATAGAGACCAGGAATTCCGGGAGGAAGGGTCCTGGATACAATTCTAGATGTAATAATATAACCTGCTTATATGACCAGGATTCTGGAGAAGGGTCTGGATACATTTTCTAGATGTAATAATATAACAGTTATATTGACCAGGTTTTGAGAAGGGTCTGGATACATTTCTAGATGTAATAATATAACAAGTTATATTGACCAGGATACTGGAAAGGGGTTTGGATACATTTCTAGAGTATAATATAAAAAGTTATAGTGCCCCGGGATTTGGAGAAGGGTCTGGAAACATTCTGATGAATAAATAAAAAATTTATATTGACCAGGATTCTGAAAGGGGTTGGGAACATTTCTAGATGAAATAATATACAATTTAAGTGCCCGGGGATTCGGAAAGGGGTCTGGATCATAGTTGCCAACTTTTAAAAATTAAAAAAAAGAGGAGTTTGTAGAGGGCGTTGCGGAAAAAAATTGCTGGCACCCCATTTGTCGGGTTTTCCACGCCCCTTAAAAGCACACCCCCCCACCTAACTGCATAACGGCTTTGGAAAAAGTCGGTAGTGCCCTTATAGCCCGGTAGAGCCCCCCTAACCAGTAGGCCCCTTTCAGGCGGGTAGATGCCCCCCTTTAGCCAAAATAGATGCCCCCCCCCTGTAGCCGGTAATGCCCTCTGTAGCCCGGGAGATTTCCCCCTCTTTTCCCGGGGTAGAGCAAATTTTACCAGGTAGATGCCCCCCTTTTTTAGCCAGGAGATGCCCCCTTTTTTAGCCAGGAGAGGCCCCCTTTGTAGCCAGGTAGTGCCCCCCCTGTTGCCAGGTGACCCCCCCAATTGCCAGGTAGACCCCCCCCAAAAGTAGCCAGGTAGTGCCCCTCTGTGCCCGGTAAAACCCCCCCATTTTAGCCAGTAGTTCCCCCTTGTTGCAGGGAGACCCCCCCATTTTTAGCCAGGGAGTGCCCCCCCCTGTTGCAGGTAGACCCCCCCATTGTATAAGGTGTGCCCCCTCTTTGCCCGGTAGACCCACCCCCTTTTACCAGGTAGTGCCCCTCTGTTCCCGGTAGACCCCCCCCCTTGCAGCCCCGTAGTGCCCCTCTGTTGTCAGGGAGACCCCCCCAATTGTAGCCAGGTTTAGAGCTCCCCTTAACTAATAAAAAAAAATAATAAAAGCCACTTACCTCACCAGGCTCCTGCAGCTCCGGACTTTTCCCCGGCCGACTGATAGTCTCAGCGGCGCAGGGCGATGAGTGCAGCGGCGTCACGACCCCTGCGACACTGAGGTGTAGGTTCGGCGCACACCGTCCGGCTCTGTACTCCGCGGGGGAGAAGGGTGGAGGGGAACGATCCCTCCTGCCTCCTCCCTGTACTGCTGACTGACTGTGCGGCTGCGGCCGCACAATCAGTGAAATCGCCGGGCGGGTGAGCGGCTGCTGCGACCGCTTCACCCGCCTGTGGGAGCGGCCGGCGGCGCCAAGAGTAGCGCACCCGCGCTAATCTTGCGCCGGGGTCCCCCCGCTGCCTGGTGGCGGGGGGAGTAATGCCAACTCTGCCGGGAGGGCGGGGGGACCCCCATTAGCGGGACCCCCCCCCCCCCCCCCCCCGCCCAAAAGGAGTGTTGGCATGTATGGTCTGGATATATTTCTAGATGTAATATAACAAGTTATAGATACCAGGATTCTGGGAAAAAGGGTTGGATACATTTCTAGATGTAATATAACAAGTTCTAGTGACCAGGATTCTGGAAAAAGGGGGTTTGGTATACATTTCTAGAAAGTAATAATATAAAAAAGTTCTAGTGACCAGATTCTGGAGAAGGGGCTGGATACATTTCTAGATGTAAATAATATAACAAGTTATAGTGGGCCGGGATTCTAGAGAAGGGTCTGGATACATTTCTAGAATGTAATATAACAAGTTCTAGTGACCCGGAATTCTGGAGAAGGGGCTGATACATTTCTAGAAGTAATAATTTTAACAAGTTCAAGTGACCAGCATTCTGGAGAAGGGTCTGGATACATTTCTAGATGTAATAATATAACAAGTTATAGTGACCAGGGGTTCTGGAGAAGGGTCTGGATACCATTTTTAGATGTTAATAATATAACAAGTTATAGTGACCAGGATTCTGGAGAAGGGTCTGGATACATTCTAGATGTAATAAAAATAACAAGTTATAGTGACCAGCATTCTGGAGAAGGGTCTGGATACATTTTTAGATGTAATAATCTAACAAATTATAGTGACCAGGATTCTGGGGGAAGGGGCTGGATACATTTCTAGATGTAATAATATAACAAGTTATAGTGCCCAGGATTCTAGAGAAGGATCACTGACAGGGATTTATTCTGATTGGCAGAGTCCGGAAGGAATTTTTTTTCCCTAAAATGAGGACAATTGGCTTCTACCTTATGGGGGTTTTTGCCTTGCTCTGGATCAACACTATAGCAATAGGCTGAACTGGATGGATAGCTGCCTTTTTTCGGCCTTACAAACTTTGTAACTATGGGAGACATGTATGAACGGGGCTGTGCCAGTTTTGGTGCTGAAAAGACTCCAGACTTCTGGTGCAGCCCCGTTCATACATGTTGCCCATAGTTACAAAGTTTATAAGGACACGTTTGCTTTATTTTTAAATGGGCGCACTCCAATCTCAGGCGCATTACAAAGCGCCCAAAGCACTTTGTAATGCGCCTGAGATCGGGGCTGTGCTGGAGGCGTGTCGCACTACAACCGTGCGAAGCTACACATTTATAGCTTCAGTACAGCAAATCCAGGCGCATTACTGCTGAAACAGGTAGAGCACTTTAAAAGAGGTTTACCTGAGCCAGAAGTGTCACTTTGTAGCTAGAAAGCGCTAAATCTATGACCCGCAGTAGAACAGGTTTATAGATTCAGGGGCATTCTACGTTACTAATGCACGCAAAAAAATGGCGTGACAAAAATCATACATGTCGCCCTATGTAGCTATGTCAGAAAAAAAAAACATCCGGTGTTTAGAAGGTCTTAAATTTGGTAAATACAACCAGTAACAGTGTCAACATTTAAGAGGGTTGTCCAATAAAACAAAATTACACACTGCATTGAATCCAGTATAAGCAAAAGAAGCAAAACACCTGGTACTTACCTAGCTGTCCCCCACCGCTGCTGCGCCATACTTCTTGACTTCCGGGTTCTTGTCCTCATACAGAGGATTCCAGTGCTTCATTGCAAGTGAATTTAATATGAACCCTCCTCTATGTTGGGACAAGAACCTGTAAGTGAAGAGTGGTGGATCGCTGGAAGCTCTGAAGCAGGGGACAGTTAAGAATGTTTAAGAATTTTGTTTCTTTTGCCCACCTGGTGCGGTGTACTTTTTTAATGTACGATGCCTTAAACAAAAATGAAGCCAAAATGGAAAAGCCCTGGTGAGTCATTACTTCCTGAAGGACTTTATCAGTCTCTCACATTGGGGGAATTTGAAGACGACCGTTGAAGCCTGTTTTCATGGTTTTTTTTTTTTGAAACCTGCGGGCCCATTATGGGCGGCCAAAAGTGCGCTCCTAAAATCGAGGAAACTTCGACGCCACTGACAGACAGACCACATTTTAAATAGGTTGCCTGTCGGGGCTGTAATGGGGCCCCCCTTTGCCCACCCGCATTATAAATGCGTCGTGTTTTCGAACGTGGGCGTCCGCCCCCCGAAAGCCCCCAGCACCCCTTTCAGTTTGGGCATTAGAAAAATGGCAAACCCTTGCGTCAATCACCCAAACACATAGCGGAGGTGCGTCCGACGCGGAGCCCGGGACAAAGGCGCATTAACGCCAAAAACAAGTGAAAAAATCCGCATCCCAATTCCCCCCTAGTTTTTTGGAAAGATTTTGGCCTGCTCTCTTTACCACCCCGTTTAGTCATTGAGGTTCGTGGGTATTCGTTTATGCACATCTTTCTTGAGGTCCAGACACAACATATTATTTGGGCTGAGGTCTGGACTTTGACTGGGCTGTCCCGAAACTTAGATTTTGTTCTTTTTCCCGTGTTATTTTTAGGAAATTCATGTGCTTTTGAGTTGTCCTGTTTGTGACCCATTTGGCCAAGCTTAGCTGTTTGATAGATGCCCTCAAATTTGCTCAGAAAAAACTTTTGGGTACAGCCCCAAGTGTGCCCTTTTTTCTGCAACATACCTTGTATAAAATACAGCGGGGGTGCCTGTTAAGATTTTTCTTTAGTACCTTTGTTGTGTGTATTTTTAATATATAATATCTGGCAACATCCCCGAACATGGCCACCTTCTCTGACCGTTTTTTTGTGATTTACAGGTTTCCTTCCATTCCCCCCCCTTCTTCTGGCTTTTTTCTGAGCACAGGTGATTTTTTACGAGGGTTAAAACAA